>CAUYSK010089633.1:0-47500 GCA_963575035.1 Avahi laniger
GGGGAGACCGTCTCCTTCCAGAGGCCCAGCCTCTGTCCTCCCTGCCTCTCTTGCTCTGTCCTCATCCACTTCTCGTCCAAGCCCCTTTATGTCTCTGAGCTTGGGGACAAGGTGCCAAGGGCGCTGCTATCCTGTGACCAAAGCCAGAGACTGTCTGGGGTGTGGCATCGGCTGGGGATCCCTGGGTCTGTCCCCTCATGGCCAGTTGGGAAACAGAGCCCCAAGGACGACGAAGAGGCGTATCCAAGGCTGCCCACAGAGCCAATCACCCGCACTTCCTGACTTTCCTCCCAGGGCCCTGTCTTTGGATAAATTCATCTGTTCACCCATTCATTCATTCACTCACTCACTCAACCGTGTGTCAGGCTTTGGAGCAGAGCTGGCGACAGTGGTGAGAAAGGCCGAGTGCCTGTCCAGTGGAGGACAGAGTCAATTAGCAAAGAAACACAGGAAATTCGACCAAGGACTGACAGTGCTCTACGCAGAGAATTAGACCAAGGGGAGGGGGCAGAGAGTTAGCAGGTGACGTTCTGAGATGTGGTCGTCAGGGTGTCTCCTCTAAGGAGGTGACATTTAAGCTGAGATGTGAAGCTCATGAGGAACATTCCAGGCAGAGGGAAGAGCCAGGGCACGGCACAGAGGCAGGCCAGGGAGGGAACGGGCCGAGCACAGGTTCCGTAGAGCTTCCAGGGCTGCAGGAGGGTGGGAGGGCCTTGTCTGGAGTGCCATGCTCTGTGCTGCTCTCCGTAAACACCTCCCAGGGGTGGCAGAGGGGGAAGCTTTGTCCCTGGGCCCTGGGTCTGCCCTGGGGTCACCCCACCCGCCCTTGCCCGGTCTCCGAGCCTCTCCTTCCCACTCAGAGCTCTCGGAGCAGAAATCAGAGCAGCCAGCACATGTGGGTGGTCTCCCAGGCCCCGCCAATATCACTCTCAGAATGAGACCAAAGGACTGTTAATTAAACCGTGAGCGAGACATCTGAAATGCCACTTGGGTGGAGCGAAGTGTCCGTGAGAAGAGCCGGGTCTGCGTGGAGGGGAGAGAAAGGCGGGGAAGGCGAGGGCAGCAGCTGTGTGGCAGGAGCACTGGCTTGGGAGACCGCGGGCGGAGTTCCAGGCTGTTCTGCCTGCCCTTGGATGACCTGCTCCCCCGAGCTAGCCCTAATGCACACTGGGAACGGTTATAAAGCCCCCGCCTGCCCACCACGCGGGGCTGTTAGGAGCATCAGGAGAGGGTGGCTGTGCTGGCTGGCACGGGTCGGGCTCCTCCTAAGGGTGAGCCCCTATATTGAGCACCTTATGCATGATCCCACGTAACCTGCCAGCCTTTTGAGACGTCCCCATTAGGAAATGGAGGCTTAGCGTGGTCAAGGAGCTTGGCCAGCAGAGGGCGCCAAAGGGCACCCCATCCAGGAAGCGGCTGGACCAGGGCGCGCCAGGCGGACACCTGTCCCCTGCAGGTCCGATCCCCCTGGCCTGCTTTCTAAAGGCCCCTCCTAAGTCCTTCTGGCCTGGGCCCGCTGGCCGGGAGGGGAGAGCAGACCGACATTTATCACGTGCCGAGCACACACTAGGCTCTGTTTTAGGACAGTCACTCTGAGGCAGGTTGCCCTGAAACCCATTTGCAGGCCACGAAACTGGCCCTCCAGGAGGGCAATGGCCTGTCCAAGGTCACACTGCAAGGAGGTGGCGGAAGCCAGACTCGATGGCAGGTAGGGCGTCAAAGGGAGTCTTGGAGCCCGTGGCTGGGGAGAGGCAGAGCTGGGTGCCTTCTTCCGTCTGGGCAGCCCATGACCGCATGGAGCTGACCCCGAGGGGCACCGAGGGTGGGCAGCGGAGGGGTCTGCTCCTCCCTCGCTTCCCTGAGCTCCCTCCTGGCAGCTGCTGACAGACAAGCGCCTCTGTGGCAGATGGTCCCTGGCAGCCCTGACAGCAGCATCGAGATGCTGCTTCCGGAAGCCAACCCAGCTGCTGTGGGCCTCCCACGCCCGCCACCCCCAGGAGCAGCTCCTGACAGTCAAAGCCGGGCCCCAATCCTGCCCCCAGAACTCAGCACTGAGAGTACCCGAAAGGAATGTCCTCGCCTCTGGGCTCTCAGTCCTCTCCAACCCGGGCACAGGGACAGAGCAGGACTCCAGAGATCCAGGACCGAGGCCCCGCCCTCCACTCCCCGGTTGCAGGACTCGGATGAGTCAATTCAACTTGCTGGGTCTCAGTTTTTCACCCATAAATGGGGAGGGTTGGCCACCCCCTGCTTGAGGAGATGCTCTCAAGATCACAAGGGGGTGGAGCGATGAGACCACAAGGTGAGATGCAAAGTGATGCCCACCTGTTCCGAGAATGCAATGACCCTGCTTATATACGCCACCGTCCTCACCTCCCCTGAGCATCCTGATGTATGGACATCACTGGGAAATCTCAAGGAAAAGCTCCTCTAGGTTTCCCCCAGGAATTCTGGGTGTTCGCTAAGACAACCACTCACCCACCCACCCGTCCACTTATCCACTCATTCCGTTATCCATCCATCCATCCATCCATCCATCCATCCATCCATCCATCCAAGCACTCATTCCGTTATCCACCCATCCATCCATCCATCCATCCATCCATCCATTCAAGCACTCATTCTGTTATCCATCCATCCATCCATCCATCCATCCAAGCACTCATTCCGTTATCCATCCATCCATCCATCCATCCATCCATCCATCCAAGCACTCATTCTGTTATCCATCCATCCATGCATTCATTCTCTTATCCATCCAAACATCCATCCATCCATCCAAACATACATACACACACCTACCCATAAACCTACCAACCTACTCACTCACCCATTCATTCATCTGCTCTGTCCACTTAATTCTTTACTGTACTAATTTGCGTCGGTCACTAGGTGCGGCGATGTTGGGGATACAGTGACGAATAACAATAGTAGCTTATATTTCCTAAATACTCTGTCGCTATGCTAAGCGCTGCTTATGCACTGCCTCATTGACTCTTCACAACAGCCCAGAAAAGTACTAATTAATTAATTATTAAGCAAGCAATATGTTAGGGATCGCCCTGAGCCCCACACCATGTGGACAAGGCAGATGAAGACCCTGCCCACGTGCAGCTTAAATTCCTGTGGGGGTCCCAGACAGTAAGGAAATACAGAATACGCTTGCCGGTAGAGATGAGTGTGATGCAAGAAAACAGAGCAAGAGAGGGGGTTGAAGGGGCCAAGGAAGAGGCTGTTTTAGATAAGAGAGTTCAAGGAAGGACCCTCGGAGCAGATTCGAACAGAGGCCTGAGTGAAGGAAGAACTGAGAGTATTCGGGGAAAGACTGTTCCAGGCAGAAGGGAAAGCCAGTTCAAAGTCACGGAGATGGGCCTGAGCTCGGTGTCTTTAGGGAAGAATGAGGAAGACCTTGAGGTTGAAGCGAATTGAGCAGCGGGAAGAGTTTTAGAAGATAAGCACCTTGGAAGCCGAATAAGCAACTGGGATTTGGTTTTAGAGATGATGAGCAAGGTTTTTTTTTTTCTTCTTAAATTCGTTCTTCATATATTTTAAAGTTGTGATAAAATTTACCTACAGCAAAATGCACTGTTCTCAAGTGCATGATATGAAAAATGTTAATAAATGTGAATATCTGTGTAACCACCACCCCAATCACACTCCGGAAAATTCCCATCACACCAGAGGGTTCCCTTACGCCTCCCTCAGTCAATTTCCACTCTCCCTAGGTAAGCACCGTTCTCATTTCTATCAACAGAGGTTTGTTTTCTTGTTCTAGAATTTCACGTAAATGCACTCGCGCAATCAGTACGCTCCACTGTCAGCATAATGCTTCTAAACTCCATCTGTGTTGGTGCGTGTAACATAAGTTCATTCCATGGTACTGATGAACGGGTTTCGTTATATGAATACACCACGAATTTGTTTGTCCATTGTTCTAATTATGGACATACAGATATTTACAGAGGTTTTTTTGGTCATTGTTGTTGTCATGAAGAAAGCTGCTGTGAACATTTGTGGCCAAGTCTTTGTGGACATGTGTTTTCATTTCTTTTGGGTAAATACTTAGGAGTGGAATTGTTGGGTCATAGAGTAGGAGTATTTTTATCTTTGTAAGAAACTACCAGTTTTCCAAAGTAGTAGTGCCATTTTACAGTAGTACCTCAGCAATGCATGATTCTGATTATTCTACATCCTTGTCAACATTTGGTATTGTCAGTTTTTAAAATCTTAGCCAGTGTAACGGTTGTGAAATGGTATCTCATCGAGGTTTTAATCTTCGTTTCTCTGATGACTAATAATGTTGTACACCTTTTTGTATTTTTATTGGCCATTTGTATGTCTTCTTTTTTAAAAAATTGGGTTGTCTTTTTTTTTTTAAGAGACAGTGTCTTGGTCTGTCACCCAGACTGGGTTACAGTGGCACGATCAGAGCTCACTGTAGCCTCCAACTCCTGGGCTCAAGCGATCCTCCTGCCTCAGCCTCCACAGTAGCTGGGACTACAGCCACACCTGGCAAAATTAGGTTGTCTTGTATTACTGATTTGTAGTAGCTCTTTTTATATTCTGGGTACAAACACTTTGTCAGACAAGTATATTGAGAGTATTTTCTCTCTTTGTATAGCTTGCCTTTTATTTTTCTTAAAGATGTCTTCTTAAGAAAAAATTTGAATTCTAATTAAATCCAATTTTCAGTTTTTCATTTAGTGTTTTTTGTGACTGTTTTAAGAAATCCTTGCTACCCCAAGGTCACAAACATATTTTTCTATGTTTTGTTCTAGAAGCTTCATGATGCTGGCTTTTACATTTAATTCTGTGATGCATTTCAAATTAATTTTTGTGTGTGTGCGAGGTAGGGGTCCAGGTTCAATTTTTCCTTACGCGTATTCAGTGGTTTCAGGGCCATTTGTCAAGAAGACTTCTCTTTCCTCATTGAACAGCCTTGGGGTCTTTGTCAAAAATCAATTGACTGCATGTGGTCTATTTCTGGACTCCAGTTTGTTCTATCAATCTATTCGTCTACCATTGGGAGCTTTGGGGTGGGAGCGTATGAGTGTTGTGATCTGATTTATATTTTAAGTAGATCAATCAGGGTGGAAAATAGAATAGGGCAAAAGTGGAAGTACAAGGACCAGTCTGGAGGCTGCTCTAATAATCCAGGCATGAATCGATGGAGCTTGGATTAGGTGGCTGGAGTGGAAACCGTGACAAGTGGCAGATTGGGGATGTGTTCTGAGGCTGAGCTGCCAGGGCTGGAGGATGGTTTGGGTGTGGAATATGAGAGAAGAATGGGAAAAGTGGGTGGCTCCAGTGTTTCTGGTCTAATCAGTGGGAAGAATGTAGCTGCCATTTGCCGAGATGGGTTCCAGGACGACCAGGTGTCCGTGTCCAGATCACAAGAAAGGTGCAAACCCAGCAAGACAGGAATTCAGAAGAGGCACATTCAGCTGGAAGGATTCTGGGAGAGTCAGAGAAGGTTTCCTGGAGGAGGTGGCATTGGAGTTGGGAAGGGCATCCCTGCAAAGGAACAGCAGGAGCAAAGGCTCCTTGCAGGAACACATGCCCCGACCCTCATTGGCCTGATCTTCAAAGTCCTTGTTGGATGATAGGAGTCTGTGCCCCGAGGTCATCGCCATCAATCTATTTGTCTCCCAAATAGATTTGCCTGGGTCCCGGGGCTGGTGAGTTCAGTGGTTGGCATTGTAGGGAGTGGAGAAGGCACCAAGAGAACTGGCTTGAAATCCCAGCTCTGCTCCATACATATTAGTGACTTAGGACAAGGGACTCCACCAACTTCAGCCTCAGTTTTGCTCCTCTTTAAAATGGGACTGTGCAGTAAACTTGTGCTTGTGAGGACTGAATGAGATGATCCTTGCAAATGTTCCTGGCACATGGTAGGTACTATGTATATATGAAATCCTTTTCCTTGCCTTTGGTGTTGAGGATGTGTTGGGTTTCCTGGTGCTCCAGCTAAAAACAGAGAAGCGCTCTGGGACCCTGACACGGGCCACAGTCCCAGCCCTTGCCAGTGATTGCTCTCAGGCCTTGGTCATGAGTGGCCTGGGTTAGAGGCTATGAATGGCCCCATGCAGCCCCTTGACCTCTGCAGGAGTCTCGGGGGACAAGCCCAGGTGGCTGAGGCTCAGGGAAAAGCTTCTGGGGGCTGCGGATCAAGGTGCAAAGGGGCATGGGAAGAACGGACCAGTGCAGGTCACTGTGTCTGCCTCCCGCCTCGCCACACGGTGATGCAAACACCCGGCTCCGTGTGTCTCATACAGTCCTGACAGAGAGGATTCCACATCGCCCCTCTCCTGCCCCGAATCATCTAGGAGAAGTACGTGGGGGAGGGAGTCAGTTCTTAGGGAGCTGCTTTGGGGGTGTCCTGAGCTGGTGCGCTGTGGGCAGAGGAAGCAGATCAGACAGGGATCAGGTTCTCGGGCTCAGCTGGCCTCGGGTGTCCCCTTTCCCATTTGCTCACCTCCCAGCTTTCTGCAATGACAGGGTTTTCATTGTACTTAAAAGTGGAGGCCGGGCGCGGTGGCTCACGTCTGTAATCCCAGCACTCTGGGAGGCCGAGGTGGGAGGATTGCTTGAGCTCAGGAGTTCGAGACCAGCCTGAGCAAGAGTGAAATCCCGTCTCTACAAAAACTAAAAAAATTAGCCGGGTGTGGTGGTGCATGCCTGTAGTCCCAGCTACTTGGGAGGCTGAGGCAGGAGGATTGCTTGAGCCCAGGAGTTTGAGCTACGATGATGCCACTGCACTCTAGCTTGGTGACAGAACAAGACTCAGTCTCCAAAAAAAAAAAAGAAAAAAGAAAATACAAAATGTGTAGGCCGGAGTGATATCCTCCCACGTCCTATGTGTTCCTGACCCTGGGCCAGCAGGCCTACAACCTCCCAAATTCGTGACCCTTACCTAGCAACTGTCCCCTGATCCTCTGGTCTCATATTCCATCCTGAAAACCTCCTTGTCACCTCCCTTACTCCCAACTGTGATCTAGAAAACCTTCCCTGACCTTGCCGTGACCTCCCAGGGTCTTTTCCTTGACCCAGCAAACTTCCCCTGACCTCCTGTGTTCCTGACACTGACTCAGAAAGTCCCCTGGGCCTGCCCCGGTCCTCACTCTGACCTTCCGTGTTCCTGGCTTCACTCCACATCTGCCCTTAAACCTGACTCATGTGTCTCCACGTGCCCAGCAAGTCTCCCTGTGACTTCCTGGCTCCATTTTCTACTTAGGAAATCTCCTTTCTCTTTAACACCAATCCAGCAAATTTCTCTGACTTTCCATATTCTTTTTTTTTTTTTTTTTTTTTTTTGAGACAGAGTCTCACTCTGTTGCCTGGCTAGAGTGAGTGCCGTGGTGTCAGCCTAGCTCACAGCAACCTCAAACTCCTAGGCTCAAGCGATCCTCCTGCCTCAGCCTCCCAAGTAGCTGGGACTATAGGCATGCACCACCATGCCCGGCTAATTTTTTCTATATATTTTTAGCTGTCCAATTAATTTCTTTCTATTTTTAGTAGAGACGGGGTCTCGCTCTTGCTCAGGCTGGTCTTGAACTCCTGAGCTCAAACAATCCGCCTGCCTCGGCCTCCCGGAGAGCTAGGATTACAGGCATGAGCCACCGCGCCCGGCCTGACTTTCCATATTCTTTATCCCAACCGTGCAAACTCTCCTGACCTCCTGTGTCCCTGACCCTACCCAGCAACTCCCCTGACCTTCAGGAACCTCCCGTATCCCGCAATCAAACTCAGCAAACCTCCTGAAGAGCCCGGGTCCACCCTCTGCACTGACTCTACCTCCAGTTTGCTCCATCTCCTCCCATCTGCCCGCCTGCCGGCAGCCCAGGCCCCTGTGCCAAGGCCCCCCACACCCAGGTCTGCAGGGAGCCTGCAGAAGGGCCCCCCACGCCTTACCCAGCGTGACCTCTGCCTGCATGGGCATCGACAGCGCTGGGTGCTTGACCTCGCAGCTGAAGAGGGCCTCGTTGTCGATCTGGGGGTTGAGGGTCCAGGTGAGCAGGGCGCGCACCTCCACGGTGCCGTCGCTGCCCGGGGTGCGGCTGTGGCGTAGGAAGTAGACGGGCTCCGCGCTGTGGACCCAGCGGGGGAACTCGCGGCTCACGACCGTCTCTGGGATGTTCTCCGTGGTGGGCTGCAGGAAGACGCTGGGATCCGGGGTCAGGCTGCGGGCGGGGCGCTCCGTGTAGGGTCGCCCACCCCGGTTTTCGCCGTCCAGGAGGGACAGCGACTTCTGCATCTTGGTGTCGTCCAGGTCACGGTGTAGGAGGCTGCGGAAGGGCCTGCTGTCCTGGAGTGGGCCGGAGCTCGCAGCCGGCAGCTCCGCTAGGGGCACTGCGTCGATGGGTTCCCCGTCTCGTTTGAAATAAACCTGAAATTGCAAGGAGGGTGTGGGAAAAGATTTTGTGCAAATGACCTCGACCTGCCAATGGGCTCTCTGATGAACTGGCCACAGGATGCTACTTCTTCTAGAGCTTTCTCCTCCTAGCTGTCTTCTAGGTGGACCTCCCCACCCCATTCCCTTCCCTGCAGCACCCCAAGAACTATGAGCCATCGTGGTAAAGTGGGGACGCATGCAGTCCCTGGCGAGAGAGGCTGAGCCCAACCCCCATCATTTACCAACTGGTAAGACTTTTTGAGCCTCAGTTTCCTCCCCTGCACAGGGGAAAAAAAACACCTGCTTCATGGGGCTGTTGGATGCTTAAATGAAACAACGTGGGGAACAGGGGCCTTGGACTGTGCCATGATGGCGTCGCCTGGGCCCAAAGGGGGTGGTCCATGCCCACTTGGGGGAACGTGTGGATGTGAGAGAAATGGATGGGCCCCGGAGCCAAGATGAGATGTCAGAAGAGGATGAAGGAAGAAAGGATCTGTGTGTGTGTGGGTATGTGCTTGTGTGTGTGCACGCGTGTGCACATGTGTATGTGTGTCTGCGCATGTGCACATGTGTATGTGTGTGCGTGTATGTGTGTGCGTATGTGTGTGCACATGTGTATGTGTGTGCGTGTGTGTGCGTATGTGTGTGCACATGTGTATGTGTGTGCGTGTATGTGTGTGCGTGTATGTGTATGTGCGTATGTGTGTGCGCGCGTATGCGCATGTGTATGTGTGCACGCGTGTATGTGTGCGCGTGTGCGTGTGCGCATGTGCGTGCATGTGTGTGCATGTGTGTATGTGTGTGCGTGTGTGTGCCTATGCATGTGCGTGTGCCTGTTTTGGAGTCGGAAGGCAAAAACAGGTGTGCGTGTGGGAGGGAGCTAGGCGCCAGGAGGAGGCGAAAGCAAACATCTCCCTGCTTTCCCTGCTAATGGGGAATTCAAGTTTCGAGAGGCGCCATTTAATTTAATTTGCTGTCTTTTTATTTTGGTACATGTGCCCAGAGGCCTGTGGGGATTGGGTGCATTTTTTAATAAATCAGATAAATAAATCGATAGGAGACGGGAGGGAAGAGCAGGAAGCAGCTCTCTGGGATGCAGGGTTGGGGCAGGCGGGGGCGGGGGGGACGGGAATGAAACGTGGGCTGCAGGGACGCTGCGGTTGATAACGCCGACGCAGGATCTCTTATGCTCTTAATAGCCTGCTCTGGGTTTTTCTATCCTCTCTTTTCTTTTTTCTTTTTTTTGAAAGGCGCTTTAAAGCAGATTTGTAATTTATATCAAAGAATTTCTTTAAAGTTCTGACGTCTCAGGCAAACATAAGATGTCTGGGATTTGGGGAGATGAGGATCTTTTACGCACATGTATGAATATATATATGTTTCTAAATATTTTATTGGCACGTCCTGAATGGCAGCTCAGGCAAGCAGGACAGGTGGGAGAGCCTTTCTTTGTTGTGACTTCCAGGAAAGGAGTTCTCCTTTGGGGGGGAAAAGACCAGCTTCCCTGATTTTCGGGAGACTGGACCTCTTTATGGGCTCTAAAGGGGAAAATTTGAGGCCATGTCCTGCTTTCAATAATTGGTAGCTTTTTCTTTCTTTCTTTCTTTCTTTTTTTTTTTTTTGAGACAGAGTCTTACTCTGCTATTCTGAGTAGAGTGCAGTGGCGTCAGTTTAGCTCATAGCAACCTTGAACTCCTGGGCTCATGCGATCCTCCTGCCTCAGCCTCCCAGAGTGCTAGGATTACAGGCATGAGCCACTGCACCTGGCTATAACTGGTGGCTTTGAAGCTACTTTTGTTCATCTGATTCCTGGGGACAATGACTTGGCTCTGTGCACCTGCCCACTGCCCACCTGTGCCCTCTGCACCTGTCTGCTGCCCTGTCCTGCGTCCGCATGCCCACTTACCGCCCAGTCTGGGGCAGCTGGTCTCTCTGGCCCTCGGTCCTGAGGCAGGACTGGCCTATTTTCCCAAGGTCACCCCCCTGGACCAGGCCTATGGGACCATCAGGTGTGAAATGGGGGGAACCCTTTGCTTCCCATCTTGAACCGTATCGCTACATACCCAACGCTCTAGCTTGGCGCCCTTGCTAAATCCTAGAAATGTATGGAAGCCACAGGGCCGAACCCGAAGTATTACAACATGCCCAAACCAAAGGGTCCGCAGGAGTATGCAGCCCACAGGTTTCCCAAATGGGTTCCATGGAACCCCAAGAGCTCCACAGAGGAGCTTCGGGTATCAGCGGGGTGCCCGGGGCTCCCTTCACTTTGAAATGTTGTCCAACCTCCTCGGCCCCGTTACAGAAACCAAGGAGCAGAGGTGGGGGAGGGGCCGGCATCGCTCAGTGGGTGTGGCGGGGCCAGGACCAGAAGCCAGCTCTCCACACGCTCAGGTGGGTCTCATAAGCAGTTAGCCAAACAAGGAATCGCCTCCCTCCCTGCCTGGCTTCCTTCGTCTCCTGTTTTCTGAGGGCTTCCTGCAGACCACGTGGGGTCCTGGGAAGAGCAGTGAACTGGGAGCCTGCGGACAAGGACTGGAGTCCCAGCTCTGCCACGGTGACTCTGGACACGTCCCGTCCCTCACTGGGCCCCTCTCACTGTTCTGCCTCCTGCTCAGTTACCGGGGCAGGGTGTGCTGGCCGCTGGGCTCCCAGAAGGTCACCCCTGCCGTGAAGTTCTAGGATTCCACCACCCAGGAGAAGCGGGGGTTCTCAGCATGGGGACCCTGGGAGTAAGAGGGGTGCGTGGAGGCCTGGATGGGTTGGGTGGGTGAACGGGGTCAGAGTCAACATCGGCAGACCACGCCCTCTCTGGGCACAGCGGTGACACCTGCAGCTGGAAAAGCCGCCAAGCAGAGTGGCCCAGCAGACGGGGAGGGGCGGGGCGCTGCTGGGGTACTCACCGTGGGCGCCGGCTTCCCTCCGGACACGATGCAGACCAGCGTGAAGTTCTGGGCTTGGTAGCGGCTGAAGGGGGCTGGCGTGTCAGTGGCCACCACTTCGATGGAGGTGGGAGGAGCTGCCCGAAAGGGAAGCACAGGAAGACAAAGCCTTAACCGGAAGATTCAGGAAGAGTTCGCTCGCCGATTAACTAAGACGGGCCAGGTCCCATGCTAAGTGCTGGGGATGGGAAAGGGGAAATGCCGCACAACTCCAGGGGGCGCCATTGTCATCGGCCGCAGTGAGGATGATGTCCCTCGCTGGGAATACAGACAAGGGCCCTGCTCTGGGGCTTAGAGCCCGGTGGGGAAGGCACACAGGAGTCATGTCAAGTGCATCAGCTATCAGGAGGTGTCAGTGTGTCAACGGGACCCTGCCCCAGCCTGGGAGTTCCAGGAAGAGACTCCTGAAGTCACACGGGGGTGTGACCTCAGGGAGCAATGGCAGGTGGAAGGAACAGCACATGCAAAGGTCTCGCGGCAGGTTGGCCGGGTTGGGGACAGGCCAGGGAGAGTGCGGTGCCCAGTGGGGCTGGGCAGATGGGCAGGGCACAGAGCATGTGGCTTGTCGACAGGGAGTTATGACTCCTAGTGGTACGCTGGAGCCAGTTCCAATGGGTGGAGCCGAATGTGACATTTTCAGGAATTTCGTGAACCAGCTATTAAACTGTTGCTAGCTTGAAGCAGGTCACGGTAGGTATCTTTACACCTTGAAAATCAGCAACTGCTACAAATCAGGGCTTTGTTCCCCCTTCCTCTGCCCCAGCCCCCAGAGAACTGGTTTACCACCACGCCATGGGGTATGAGTTTTTCTTCTTTATCCTGAGAGCAATGGGGAGCCATGGAAGGTTTTAAGCAAGAGCAGGGACTTGATCCAACTTGCATTTGGAAGAGACCGGAAACGCAGTGTGAATTTAGACTAGAGAGGATGGTAGCTTAGACTCGGGTGGGGGCAGTGAGAGCAAGACGTAGCCGGCTGGGGGAGCTATTTGGAGCCAGGAGCCCCGCTCCCTTTCTTTCCCGAAGTTGGCTTATTTGGGTTGGCCATCCCTCCCACGGGCTCGCCTCTCTTCTGGTTTGCCAACGCCCGTGCTCCCTGGCACCATGGGGTATGGGAAAGGCCACGCACTGGGCCATAAACACACTTGGGTCCAAATCCCAGCCAGGTCCACATCCCTGGGCAAGTTACCAAAACCGTGAGCCTCAGTTCCCCAACTTGTTAAACGGGAATAACACTTGGCAGACGCATTTGCAGGATGAAGGCAGCCGGTGGCCATGGAGGGGCTTAGCATATGGCAGGAACGCGCTGTTATTATGGTTTCTGCTGTTATTCCCCCAGCCTCCTCGCAGGCAGCAGGTCGGGAGCCAGGATCCTAGAACCTCGCTTGCAGAAGGCTGTCCATTCCGGCTGACCTGGCCTCGGGCCACGTGCCGGGCAGGAAGCAGAGAAAACAAAGAGGTGTGGGCCTTTCCTTCCTGCAGGGGGTTTTCACTCCAGTTAAGTTAATTAGATTCGACAAACATTTCCTGACACCTACTAGGTGCCCGGCTCTGCGCCAGGTGCCAACTGTAGGTGCCCAGTGATGAAACAGATAAAACGTTGAGAAGCTCACAGTCAGGTGGGGGTGACTCTATTTTAAGGCCTAGGGAAGTGAAGCCAGGTATGAGTCATTCATTCATTCAGGCAGCCGCCACAGGCTGTTGGCAAGGGAAGCAGAACAAACAGAAAACAATGGGAGAACAATAGATGGAGAATTGTAATTAAGCCTAAGATCGCACAGAACAGATGGCAAGTGGGGTAAGAATTCCGAGAAGGGAAAAATGCACGAGAACACTTCGATTACCTGGAAGTTGCAGATTCTGCAATCTGACTTTTCCAGACTCGGCTGAAAACCCGGGTCCCACACAAGGACCCACAGTGGCTAGCGCTATGAATTAGGAGCTGTTGTGAGCTTGTGACGAGAGTTCATTCTTTTAATCTTCACGCTCTGTCTAGGAGGGGGGTTTATTTGCTCCCATTGCACAGACCGAGAGACTCGAGAGGTGACGCAACGTGCCCAGGTGCACGCGGCCGGGGTGAGGCTGAGCCAGGGTGCGGACGGAGGCAGTCGGGCTGCGGAGCCCAGACCCCGACGTCGAGCAGCGCCACCCCAGCCGTCCATGTCTTTAGACCTAAGTATTAGCAATATTTTAGCCACTGGGAGAGCTCGCTCACCTGGCACATCCCAACTTCCACGGATGCCTTCTCATCCAGTTCCCTCGGGAACTGGTCCTGTGAGTGGCTGTAGGTTCCCCAGAGAGCAGCGACCACTCCAGGCGGACCTCAGCGTAAAACTCGGGCGTGGCTTGTGCCGGCAGGTTTGCAGGAATAGGGACACCCTCTGAGAATCCTAAAGGCCCAGAACTGGGTAGGCGGCACCTCTAAAATCACTCCTTCATTCCTTCTTATCATCTTCATTGAGTGAACGAATCGGAGTCCTAGAACCTTCCTTAGAGGACCGTTTTGATGAGTAATTCTGGCGATGCTTACAAGGTGCCTGCACTGCAGGTTGGCAATTTGAATTAATATCACTTGTATCCCCACTGATCAGGCAGGGAGCAAAGACAGTGGTCCTGAGCATGGGCTCTAGATAAGACTGCCCGGGGTTCAGACACCAGCTGAACCACTAACTGGTTGTGTGACCTTGGGCAAGTTACTTAACCTCTCTAACCTCAGTTTCCTTATCTGCAAAATGGAATCATACGTTGCTTGTGAGAATTCAATATGGTGGTGTCTGCAAGGTGTTTCGACAGTGCTCCCAATCCATGTCATTATACTTCTTAGCAGTGCGATTTACTAACACTCTTTATCTGAGTCTCCTTGCTAAGGACTGGGAGAACAAACCATAGCCTTCACCTTTGCGGCGTTCCCAGTTTAGTGAGGAGACCAGAAAACGCCCTCGCCTTGCCCGTCCGACACAGCGGCCACTCACCCCGCGCAGCTAGTGAACGCTTGAAAGGTGGCTTGTTCAAGGTCATGTGTGCTGTAAGTGTAAAATGCACACCAAATTTTGAAGACCTAATTTTTATGAAAGAATGTAAGAGATGCCATTAATATTTTTATATTGATGACATATTGCCATGATAATATTTTAGGCAGATTGGGTTTAATAAATACATCATTAAAATTAGTTCACCTTTTTATTTTTTCCCAAATGTCGTTATTAGGAAACTTACAATTATATGTTATGTTTCTATTGGACACTCTGGCCTAGATTTTCCATTTTACAGGTGAGCAAACTGAGGTCACAGAGAGGCACGGATTTGCCTACGGTCATCTGTAAGTCAGAGGCAGAGCCTAGACGGTTGCCAAACCTTCCAAATCCCGCCCAGGGTTCCTTGCACAGCACGGTGCTCCCCGCCCAAAACACGCACGCGCACACCCCCTCGTTCCGGAGATCTGCACCCGAGGCGGGCACGCCACCCACGCGGAGCCTGACCGGGAGCTGTGTGCCCTTCCCTCGGTATGTTTCTGAGCAGGTGTTGGCAATACGTACAGTTAATCAAGCTCACAGACAATAGCAGATTTCAGCTGGGTGGACGATGACACAGCGGCGCTGCTGATAGCGGCGCGGACAGCCCCGGCTGCCCACACTCCCCCATCGACGTGTTCCCGTCTCTGTGTCCCAGGAAGATGTCACTCCGCACGGCGCCTTGTCTTCTGGGGAGGGCTCTGATGCAGACAGCCAGGCGGCTGCCCACACCTGCGAGTCGCCGGCTGCATATGGCGGCTTCACCCGACACACCACTGCTGTTTTCTCCTCTTGCCCTTCTCGTTCCCTTCCCTCGACTAAGCGCAGCTCTCCTTTCCACACCGCCAGAGCGGCTTCTCAGGCTCCTAGTCTACAGGCTTCCTGCACCCTAAGTCTTCTCTGTCCCCACCCCCCTCTCCACCCCGACCACACCCTGACCTCCACCCCATCCGCATCCCATCTCCAAGTTCAGCTCCATCCCCACTCCCTGCTCTACCCCCACTTCCGTTCCCTTCCCCATACTTGCCTTCACCCATCTCTAACCCCATCACCAATTACATCCTCATTTCTGTCTCCAACCCCAGCCCCATTCTCAACCCCATTCCCGTCCCCATTGCAGTCTCTGACCAAGGTCAAAAGCAGGCAGCCTCTCAAGTGCCTGTACCTGGGACAGATCTCATGCCCTAGGAACGGGGTCCAACCAAAGGCAGAAGACCAGCTGCAAACACAGACAGAAAGTCACGGGACTTCCCGGACGAGGACAACCCCAAGCACAAAGTCAGGTTCCAGAACGGGCAGTATAGGGGAGACCGCCTGCCTGTGTTCAGCTGCATTCGGGGGGGATCCTAGCGGCGTATAATGGCAAAGAGCCCCCAAAGACCCCCGGCTTGCCAACCCCCCTCCCATCTTCTGCCACCACCAGTGGACAATGACATCTTATGTTCCCAACATCAGTGCCTCGCACCTGTGGCCTTCGGGAGTGTGTCTTCAGAGATGGTTGTGCCAGTGCGATGCTCTCGGGGGGTGTGGGGTGCCGGGAAGTAAATACACCCGTCACACCCCTCGGCACCGTTCATCTGAAATGACCCGTGAGGCAAAGAGACACCAACAGGCGCATTGTGCTTGGGGAAGATAAATAGCGGCGGCAATAGTAAGAACCCAGACACAGGCAGAGCTTCAGAATTTACAAACCACTTCCAGCCTGTTATTCCACTCGCGTGGCACCAGACCTGGGCGGTGGGGAGGGCCACGCCTGTTCTGCAGCCCACCATCACGCTCAAAGCGAGGCCTCCGCCATAAAACTGCCCTGAGCCCACTGCCCACCTCCAAGCCAGCGGACTTTCCAGTTTGCTTTTGGCTTTGCCGTAAGTGGAGAGAATTGCTGCTAGAAGTTTCCGTGGCTGATTTCGTCTAGCATCAGAACAGGTAAAGTGGCTTCCCGTGTGACACAGCTGCATGTCACAGCCAGCCCCTATCACTCCTGTGCCATGGCGACCCGGGGAGGCAGGAGCTGAGGTTATTTTAGACTCATCAGTTAACATCGACACAGTGAGGTAATGGTTGGGCGATCGGCTTTATGAAATTAGCTCTGAAATATTGCCTGTCTTTATCTTGAGAGCAGAACTTTATTTCGGTCACCGTAACTCGCTTTGGAGGTACTGCGGTGGCTCTTCTTTGCTCCGTAAGTTATCTGGTGGCCTTTGCAATTTGAGAGCACAAACCTGATCTTATATAAACCCCAGAATTGTTAGACGGGAAATCTGCCCCATACTTGTGTTCCACTGGGTGCGCTAGAGGTAAATTCTCCTCCCCGCCAAGACGCACGCCCCAGCTTCCCCCACGGTACCGGCTCTAACAGAGATCAAGGTTCCAGCCCAGGCCCTGCTACCAACATCGCGTGCAACTCTGGGCAAATCAATCTACCCCTCTGGGCATCGGTCTTCCCATCTGTAAAATGAGTTAGATAAGACGACCCAATGGGACAAGGGACATGAACCTTGTATAAAGACAGAGAGGTGCTGAACACACGGGAAGGGTTGTTTATATCACCTCTCCGTCTGCCCATGCCCCTCTCTTGGCTGAGGGATACGCAGGCGGATTCCTTCCCCCCAGGAGTGGCCGTTGTCTGGAGGAAGGATGACCTCTCCTGTTTCTTGGGTACCACTCTACGAAGGTGCTTAGCGCACTCCCGCTCCCAGCGCCATTTGTCATGGGGTGTGATCAATTAGGTTTGGGGGAGGGGAGGGGGGAGGGGAAACGACAAGCTCAAAATTAGATTATTCGCAAAAAATCCATTCTTTCCTCTCAGCATGCCTGCTCTATCGACTGCTTTCCCTTTCAATCAGCTCCCAGTCATTACGCCGTATTTCACGAAAGAAGAAAACCACCCTCTTAATATAAAAGGGTCCATGAATATAAATGTCCCTCCACGGTCCCTATTTTAATTTCTCCCTTTCTTTCTTCCTCTTGGTTTTTTTGGTCTCACGCATCTCCGTTTCTTTCTTATCATCTCCACCCGTCTCTCTTTCTCTGCTCCTTCAAGATGCTGCCCAAAAGAGTGCCTCTTCCAGGAAGCCTTCTCTGCCCCAGCAATGCTGAGCTGCTCATGCTCCTTCCTTATCTTGCTCACCTCCTCTGCGCTCTGCACATCCTAGACCCTCTGCTGGTCAACTCTGTCTCCTCTTTTAGGGCTGGCTTCAGATGTCACCTCCTCCAGACAGGCTTCCTGGGTTTGGCAGATCGGGTTCGAGCCTAGCCTCTGGGTGCCTGGAGCATGCTGCGCTCCTCGTACTCACTGCTGCGTATTATTCTGTCCTGGGTTCACATCTGTGCTCTCTGGGACCTGGAGCTTTCAGAGCTTGTGCAGGCCAGCCACGCAGTAGGAGTTCAGTGTCAATTCCTGCTGGTTCCTTCAGAAGGGACCCCACAAGACCCTGCAGTGCTGTGGGCCCTGCTCCCAACTCCAGCCTTATCTTGACCAATTCCTACGCCTGCATCCTCACGCTCCAACCATGCTGAATTTTTCTTTTTGGTCCATGAACATCCTCAGCTATTTCCAACCCCAGGGCCTTTGCACCTGCTGCTGTTTCCGCCTGGCTGAGTCCTGCTCAGCATTCAAATCTCAGCTCAAAGTTTACCTCCCTGTCCAAGCCAGTTTCCTCTTTTATGTTCTGCCCCAGCACTTTGTTTATTTTCTTCACAGCACGCCTCTCTATGGATAACGATCTCACAGATTGTTTCAAATGCTTGTCTTTTTCTCGGACACCCCGCGACAGAACGCAAGCACCGTGAGGGCAGCAACCCTTCTTGTCTGTTGTCACATTCCAAGGGGCTGGCATGCAAGGACTGGCTCGAGAAATATTTTCCAAGCGCACGAGCTGGCTGTCCTGTTCTCCGATCCCTGCCCACGTCTGGAGGGCTGAACTCCCCAGCCCCGCCCAAGCCCCTTCCCAGCAGAGGCCTGGAAGACAGATCCCACCAGTGGGAGGGGGTGACCGGCGAGAAAAAGAAAGGGAAAAAAGCACAACTCTTTGGTTTATGGGAAAATTAAATATTGAGCTGAGTAGTAACAGCAGCCGAGGGGAAAAAAAAAAACCGACAAGAAGCCCCCAAATGGAGCCGCCATCGGTGACAAGAGAGATGAGCGCTCGTCTGTGCGTACACGGGCTGCAACGGGCCCTTTTACGTGGCAGCTGCTGAGCCGAGCCCACCGCCCCCCAAACTTGAAAGTGACTCTGAGAGCCCCGGAGCGGATGCGAGGGCGGGGGCTGGGGGCCCTGGGGTGCCGGGCACTGCTGGGTCCTCCCCACCCGGAGAGGGGCCTGTCTGAGCGGAGCCAGGAATGGGAGTGTCATCGGCCCACGAGAAGATAAAATTAACAACCCCAACTGGAGGCTCTGGCTGACTGCTCCGGGGGAGCGGGGGGTGCCGGGGGGGGGCAGCTTGCAAGGTGGTGAATCAGGGAGCTGGGCGGAGCAGGATGCAGCTCAGGTTAACGCTGACGGAGAAAGGAAATCCAACGACACTTAGAGCGGGAGGCCAGGCCGCAGGCTTTGTGTTGGGTCTGGCTTTGTGTCCTAGCGCTATTTTCTACGCTGGTCCTCTAACCTGGCGGTTCTCCGAGTGTGTTCCCTGGACCAGCAACTCGGTGCCATCTGGGAGCTTATTATCGATAGGAATGCAGACCCTCGAGTCCCATTCCAGGCCTGCCCAACTCTGGGGCGGAGTGGAGTCCCGCAGTCTGGGCTTTAACAAGCCCTCTAGGTGATTCTAACACAGGTTCACGTGTGTGGACCACGGCCTTTCCCTGCTTAAGCTTCAGCTGGCTCCTCTCTAAATTAGGGATGGTAAGAACCACTTGATGGTGTTGTTATGCGAACTTGGGCCATAGTAGGTGCTCAGTAAACGGTGGTGAAGATTGTACCTAGCGGGAAGGGAAAGGCTCAGGGGAATTGGAGACCCTCAAAGGGGCTACCCCAGGCCTCAGCAGCTGGGGCATACATAGAACTCTCTGGAGCTTCCCCGGCTCTCTGCACTGATCAGGTCAAAGGGCCTCACATCCCCAAAGCCCCACCCCCACAGCTGTGCCTCTTTCTACTCATGCCTGGATTGGCTGCTTGTCAACATTCCCGATTTTCTGATTGGCCTCCCAAGCCTGCAGTGCCATGTGGACCCTTCCTGCCCTGGGGTTTGCTGGCTGGAGGCCGCCTGCCCGCAGCCCGTGGGTGGCCGCTACGTGTGACCACCTCCGCTCTTCCACGCCGTCGCAGTTTATGTGGCAGTAGAGCGAATGTGTGTAAGCCCCGCGACAGGTGCCATAGCCGCGCAGATGAAATCTATGGGGTGTAACATGAATCCGTCTCAAATAGCGGCAAGGCTGGCCAATTTGGGGATGTTTTCACTATATCCCAGAGGTGTGTATTACACACATGGGCAATTTCACCAGGTACCGTATTTGCAGCTTTATGAGAGCAGCCTCCCCACGGAAGCTTGGGGAGGCAAGTGGGGAAGCATGTTCAGAGTGGAGCGTTGGCAGAGGCACCCGGCCCCGACAAGCTGCTCATCGCCCTCCCCCCGCCCCCAGGGCAGGCAGTGGGCAGACCCCTGTCCATCTTCCCCGGGCGCGGAAACCCTCTGTCCCTCCCAGCACCGGGCCTCGGCGTTCTGGGGCTTAGAGCAGAGCTTACCCTTGTCCTTCCTGGCCCAGGGCCTGGGAAACCTGGGTAGAGGCCACAGCCCTTCCGCCGAGAAGCGATGCATCCCTGAGGCAGTGTGTCCTTGCTGGGCTTCGGGGACCCCACGCATAGGACGGGGATGACGCCGGAGCCTGTCTCAGGTCGGGGTGCGTAGGGAGCACACAGTCCATTCTAGTTGTCACAGCTTTTTAAGTTGGTTACCGTGTCTGGGGAAAGGCGTTCGCTGGGAGTCAGGGGCTGAAGTTTCTGTCGAGGCCTTGCCACTGACTTTCTGCGTTCCCTGGCCAGTTGCTTCCCCGCCCCGGGCCTCAGTTTCCTCATTTAAACACTCGGGGTACAGACAATGTTCAAGGGTCCACTCATTCCCCAACATTCGACAGTGGTAAGGAGGCCACCAGCGTCCACACGGTCAGTCCCCTGGGCCACCCCGGCCTCCTGGGTCGCAGCCCGGGCCGCTCCTGCCAACCTCCCCGCAGAGCCCCAGACCCCCACTGCAGCCCCACCCCTGGCCCGGAGCCTCCTTCCAGGGGCGATTTCCCAGGGGACGCTGCGGCCGCAGCCTTTCCCGTCCTATGGGCATTTTGGGATTGATTTCCTGAGTCAGAGAGCAAGTAGATCATTCTTGTCGCTGCTTCTCATACAGCGATTTCCCGGGGAGCCGAGGGCGGGGCGGAGCCGTGGAGGACGGCATCTCGTGGGAGGGGAACTGTGCATTTTTTCTCCTTGACACAGCGCTAGGAAAATTTCCAGATCTACCACAATATTCAAATAATTGTGCAAGGAACACTCACGTACCCGTCGCCGGGGTTCTACGACCAGCACTTAACTCCACCTGCCTTGTTGAGCATCTCCTGGGCTGTGTCTTTTGAAAGAGCTGGGTGGGGCGGGGCAAAGCCTCATTCCTCAGGGACTGATCTGGGGGGGAGGGGATCTCACAGACCCTGCTCCTGTGGCCCCTCCGCTGGCCTTGCTGTGGCCCCACGTGCTGGGGCCTTATCTATCTCGTCTCTGACCTCCAACGCACATTGTTCCCAGAAGGCCCTCCCCGCCCTCCGTTTGTCCCCCAGTCCCCAGGCTGCAGCAGGGAGCTTCCCTGCACCATCTGGCTCCCGCGGCATCTGCGGGCAGAGGCTCGCCATGCCCAGTGGATGGCATCGCCGGATTCAGGGCCCTGCACTGGCCTCTCCTTCCCGCTCTGCCAGAGGACGGCGGGCAGGCAGGGCCCGCGCCAGCCTGGCACGAGAGAGGAGCCTTCCCAGTGGTCCTTTCCTCACCCCCCCCTGTTCCCTCGGGACTGGGCACAGCACCGGGAGCTTACGGGCTGCCCACGTTCGTGTGCTGGCTCTGCCGCTACTAGCTGGGTGACTTGGGAAGTCACTCATCCTCACTGTGCCTCATCTGTACAATGGGGTCATCATAGTATTAATATCTACTTACTAGGGTTCTTGTGGGCATCACGTACAGTGGTTAGACCCGCCTGGCACCTGCCAAGCACTGAATACATGTCACCCGTTGTGGCCGCTGCTGTCGTGACTGCCGTAGCCCTTCCTGCCCCTCCCACATGCTTTCGTTCCTGCCACGCAGGGGTGCTCCTGCTCGCTGTGCTCCCTGCCCTGCACCGTTGCCTACAGAGCTCCTTCTGCCTGCAGCGCCTCCTCTCCTACCTCCCCAGCCTGCCAGGCCCAGCTCCACGCTGCCTCCTCCATGAAGCCCTCCGTATGCCTCCCTCCAGAGCAGACTCACTCCTGGGAACGCCCACATCGCTCAGCTCATACCCTAGTCCTTCCCCACTGTCCCGATTTCCCCTCTGCTGGATTCTGGAAACCTGTGCCCTTCTCCGTCTCCCCCATCATTCACGGGCTCCTTGGGGGCAGACACTGGGCCTTGTGTCCCTCTTGCTGTCCCCAGAGCAGAGCAGTCAGGCCCTGGATTCAGAGAGAGGGGCTGGGAATCTCCATGTGGTCACTCACTAGCCATGGGTGAGTCGCATCTCTCTGAGCCTCGGTTTCCTCTTCTGTAAAATGGGAGTAACACGAATCACCATTAATACCTCACCAGCTGTCGTGAGAATGAAACAAAAGAATGTTCGTGAAGAACTTGGTATCATGCCTGGCACACAGTAGGTACTCAATCAGCGCTAGCTTTTTTTGCTCCTAGGGAGTGAATGACATAATCCCACCTCCTCATGCGTGGAGGGGAAACTGAGTCCAGGGGTCCAGGGCAGGTTGGCAGCAGAGTGAGGGCTTCTGAGTCCCAGGCCAAGCCAACTTACAGTGTGATTTTGGCCTCAGTTTCCCCTTCTGTGCAAGAGACAGTGGGATTACTTCCCTCTCCCCGAGAGTGTCTACGAGCAGCACCTTCCAGGGGCGGCTCGCGGTCTCCCACCACAGCCGGTCCCTGCTCTCCCAGCTCTTGATACAGCTCTGTTAACACCTGTAACCTCCGCCTCCTGCCTGCCCCTTAAATCACTGGGCCCGAGGCACTGCAGTTGACAGCCACATATCACTTGTAATTAAGGGGCCTGTCCCAGGGAGGGAAAGTTTACCTTCTGCGGAGCCACTAAATCCAGCTCCCAGGGTGGAGAGGATAAAGCATCCTACTGACCCGACACTTGTCAAGGTTTAATGATGCGCCTGCGGCCTGCTCTGGCGGGGCCGGGAGGCTGGAGCCCATGCAACTCTGGAACAAGAGGGGAGCCCTTGTCGGCGGCACAAAGAAGGTCCGGGGAATTGTGAGGGCCCCAGGGGGCTGCAGCCATCTGCCTGGATCGTCCCAGGGAGCCAAGGAGTCTTCATCTGGGCTCAGGAGGGCACGATGGTCATCCTGGGAGAGGCTCCAGAGACAGGAGATCTGGGTTTAGAAACAAACTCTGCCACTTTCTTGCTGTGTGACTTTGGGCAAGTCACTTAACCTCTCTGAGCCTCAGTTTTCTCAATTATTAAGATGGGAATAATAGAAGTGCCCACCTCCTTAGAGTTGTGAGGATTAAATGCATTCATATATTTAAAGTGCTTGGAGCAATGTCTGGTACCTTGTAACTGCAAAACCCACAAGTACTTTATTAAGTTCTGTCTGGCCTATACTAAAATGGCCATCTTGAGGGACATGGGGGCTCTCTCAGTCCTTACCCCACAGCAGGCCATAGTAGGTGCTCATAAATATTGGTTGAATCAGGGACTTGTAAGTGTGAGAAACGGATGAGCGAACAGTCTGTCTCCGCCCTAGACTCCAAGTTCCTGCAGAGACCGGCTAGTGACGGACAGCTAGTTCTGCGGTCCCGGGGAAGACACGCACAAAAAGTGTGTCCTGCTCGACGGGGTCGCCTCCTTCCTCTAGCCACAGTCAAGGGTCAGAGAGGTTACAGGGCAGACAAGACTCTGAAGGCCTGGTGGCCATCCCTGCTCAGGGTCCCAGGTCCCCATGCAGGGATAGCAGCAATCAGAGAATGTCCAAGTTCAAACTCTAGGCTTCCTTGCATTAGCGGACTCAGTTTCCTCTTCTGCAAGATGGGGATGCTGGTCCCACCCTGCTGGCTTCCCGGACTGTCAGGAGGACCTGACGACGGTGCGGCTCGAACATCTCGCGGTGTCCTTATTGGGAGGAGGCCTGGTACCCGGGAAGGACCTGCTCCAGGCTGACAGTGGCCGTCCCTCTGCCTTCCTGGTGCCTCGTGCAGTGGGAAGGTCAGGGCTCCGGCTCCCCGCAGACCTGAGCTCACGCCGGAGCCCCACTCACTGCTGGGGGATGTTGGGCGTGCCCCCGACCTCTCTGAGCCGTCCGTATTTCCTCCTGTGTCCGAGGTGGTGAAGGGGAAGTAAAGGGACGGCTGAGGGAACGTGCTGGGCCTGCTGCCGGGTGCAGAGTGGGCTGCGGTCAAGGGCACCCCTCCTTGGCAGGGCTGTGTTCAGGGAGGAGGCAGGGAGGGAGGGTTCTAGAAGCCCATCCAGGAGGCAGTCAGCAGGCTTGGACCTCTGGGGCTGGAGCTGGGAAGTGACCGTCCTTGCTAGATGACCCAGTTAGCTCCAAAGTGTTCCTCCGAGCCCCAAACCCATCTGTCTGGCCCCTCTCTGAACTGGCGCTCAGCCGGTGACCTCAGCTGCCTGGGAGGCCCGCGGGCAGGCAGGCGGCAGAGTGGGCGTCCTTCCTCCGGGTCCCTGGCCCGTTCCAGCCACTCAAGACAGCAGCGTCCAGTCTCTCAACACACTTGTGTCCAGCTCGGAGGGTCCTGACCGCCCCCGCCCCAGTCCTCCGGGCTGCAGCCCCCGCTCTGGCTGGCTCATGGCAGCCCAGCCCAGCCAGCTGTCTCAGGCCCCCACTGCCCGTCCAGCTGCCCCCCCGCCCCCGAAGCTCCGGCTGGCAGGGAGGAGGCTGCGGAGGTCCGCGGCCTGTGGCCTGGCCTCTCCCCTCCGCGGCTCATTTCCGTGGCTGCAGATGAGATCACACGGCTGCATCGGAGCCTTCTCAGAGGACCGTCTCCATCCAGTGCCAGGTCTGTCGTGTCTCCACATCTGTTCCCGTCTTTCCAGTGGGTCCCCGGGTCCTGTGGCTCCTGCCTGGAAAGACCTCCTACGTCCAGCTGCTGCACTCGCCGCCCAGGCCCTGGGCTGGCACCTGCCGTCCCTGCCCCTCTCACTGCCTGTCCTGCCCCAATGACCACGCAGGCGTCCAGCCCGAGAACTTTCTCTGCACTTAAATGCGCCATTGTATTTCCTCCATACAACAGTCCAACGAGGTGGGCAGCTTCACTATCCCCAGTTTTCAGATGAGGAAACTGAGGCTTGGAGAGGAAAAGTCACAGTAAGACTGTTGGGGGCGGGGCTTGAACTCTTGCCTGCTCTGCTTCCAGCACCAGGGTGGGGCCAGAGTTGTCACTGCCTGGCTTAGAGACCTCCTGCTGGGCTGTTGTCACTTCCTGCAGCTCTGACCTCTCCCTGGCCCCAGACATTCACAGGGCGAGGGCTGGGGCCAAATGAGTGCTCAGTGTTCTGGGGACACCGTCCTTCCCATGGCTGTCACAGTTCATGCTCCCACAGGGGAGGTGCTGCTGCAACCCACATTTAGTGGATAGGAAACAGTTTGAGGCTCAGGGAGATGAAATAAATCGCCAAAGGTCATGTTCCAGTTAGAGAAGAAGCAGCGTAGTGATCGGGGCCTTGGGCTCTGGAGCCAGCCGGCCTGAGTTTGAATCCTAGTTCCATCTTACTAGATCTCTGTCCTTGGGCACATTCTCTAACCTCTCAGTTTTCACCTTTGTAAATAAAATGGGGGAAATAGTACTAGAACCCACCTTAGAGGGTTGTTATTGGTGATTTAGCAGGTGTTAAGCAGAACAGTGCCTGGTGTATAGTAAATGCTCAATAAACGTTAGCCACCTGCATTACAATTAGTGACTGAACAGGGTAGAAAATTCCTGCCTGAATGCAAAGCCCATACCCGTGGGCACTCCTGACTCTCCAGAAAGTGAACTCCATTTACGACCAATCTGATTTCATGGAGGGAGAATCCCCCAATGGGGGATTATCCAGCCTCCCCCATTTCTAGTTCGGAGGAAGTGGGTCATTTGCATGCCACTCACCCAGACTGGCAGCAAGGGGTGCAGGAGAGGGGAGAGGGCTTGGAGCTAGGCCTGGCTTGGGGGAGGAGAGCTGCCCAGGCCTGGTCCTCAGACCCTGGGGGCTTCAGTGGAGGGTAGGGGTTTGGGTCCACACATTCTCCCCCTCAATGTCCTGGGAGTTCTCTGTGGCTCTGGCCTGGATCCCAACCTGCCCACGCCAGCTCCCTTCCACCCCCTCTGCAGAGCAGCAGCCCGGCTCCCTGCAGTCTGCGGCCACTGCAATCGCCTGGGGCCAGTTAATGTAATTAGTCCAAACCCAGCAGGTGGCTCATCCACTCTGGCTCTAAGATGGGAAGGAGCTGATCATTTTCCACTCAGCAGGCATCTCCGGGTAAGCAGGGAGCTGCGCTCTGAATCTTGCCTTCCAGCAGCCCTTCCTGGGGACCCCCAAGGGATCCCAGACCAGTGGCCTCCATCCACTGACCTACCCTCCCTCCTGGACCACCATATACACCAGCTGAGGTTCTGTCTCGCAGATGCCCCATCCCCCACAGCCGTCCTGTGCAGGGCAGGCTTCTCGAGAGTGTTTTCTGCAAACCGAACCCTGCGTTCCCGCTGGCATCCTTCGGAGAAGCAGAGCTGTTTTACTTCTGTTCTGCTCGGGCCTGCAGAGGAGCAGCGGGCCTTTAAGGGGAAGGGTCTACTCTCAGCCCTCAGCCCTCCCTGTCCCACTTGGAGGGACAGACAATTCTTCCCACGTCAAGGGAGCCCTTTGCCACCCTAATATTGGTCCTGGAAACTTGCTCCTTTTTCCAGAGAGGAGCCTTGGGCTGGGATTCCAGAGAATCAGGGTCAAGAATCTGGTCTTAGAAAGCAGAATCCAGCTCCCTAGAAACCCTAGGTTCTGGCCTGGCCTCGTGGAAGTGGGCTCAGCCTCCATCACCCCCCAGAATCTCTTGCACCCTCTTTCCCTCTGGGAGCCTCACCAGCCCAGCCCCAGGGTGAGTTTCTTTTCATGAGAAAGCTCAGGAAGCTGGTCACAGGAGAGCTTCCTGTGAACTCCTTGCCCAAAATCTGTGTAACAGTCAGACTGGAGGCGGCCGGCTGGCTCACGAAAGCATCGAATGTGCACGGGATAGACATACAGACGAGTGGAGCAGAATGGGGAGTCCAGAAATAACCCCCCACATTTGCAGCCAATTGGTTTCCAGCAAGGATGCTCAGATAATCGACGAGGATAGAATAGTCTGTTCAGCAAATGGTGCCGGGTCAACTGGATGTCCACATGCAAATGATGAAGCTGGACCCTCCCTCACACCATGTATGAAAATGAACTCGAAATGCATCATGAACCTGGATGTGAGAGCTAAAAGTATGAAAACTCTTAGAAGAAAAATATAAGAATAAACTGTGATCTTGGGTTAGGCAAAGTCTCCTTAAACATGACACAATATAAAATCACAAGTGACAAAAGAAAATGTAGGTAAACTGGACTTCATTGAAATGAAAACATTTTGTCTTTCAACGGACACCATCAAGAAAGTGAAGACAACCTACACCAAAGGAGAAAAATATGCAAATTATATGCCTGACAAAAAGCTTGCATCTAGATTAGATAAAGAACTCTTACAACTCAATAATAAAAAGACAAATAACTCAGTTGGAAATGTCCAAGGATCTGAATAGGTGTTTCTCCAAAGAAGGTACCCAAATGGCCCAAAAGCACATGAAAAGCAGCTCGATATCATTGGCCACAAGGAACATGCATGTTAAAACAACGAGATAGCGCTTCACACCCACAAGGATGAATGTGTTAAAAAAGACAGATAATAACAAGTGTTGACAAAGACGTGGAGCAATTGGAACTCTCATGTGCTGCCGGTGGGAATATCCAACGGTGCAGCCACTGTGGAAAAGTGTGTGTCAGTTCCTCAAAAGAGTAAAGGTGAAGTCACCATTTGACTCAGCAATTCCACTTCTAGATACATACCCACGAGAACCGAAACTACACGTTCACACAGAAACTTGTGCACGAATGTTTACAGCAACATTATTCACGGTAGCCAGAAAGTGGAAAGGACCGCGACGTCCATCCACTGATGAGTGGATGAGCAAACGTGGTCTAGCCGTGCAGCGGAATATTATTCAGCACTGAAAATTATGAAAGTGCCGGTACGTGCTGCAACCTGCAGGAACCTTGGAAACACTACACTAGGTGAAGGAAGCCAGTCGCAAAAGGCCACGTAGGGGATAATCCCATTTACATGAAATGTCCAGAATTGGCAAATCCACAGAGACGGAAAGGGGGTCAGTGGTTGCCTAGGACTGGGCAGGGAGGGCCAGCGCGGCGTGGGGCGTGACTGCTCACGGGTACAGGGTTTCTCTGGGGGGTGATGAAATGTTCTCCAATTGATACGGCGGTGGCTGCGCAGCTGTGGGCATGCTAAAAACCACTGCATCGCACCCTTTAAATGAGTGAATTATATGTTACATGAATTAAGTCTCAATAAAACCTTTTTTGAAAAAAATAAGGAAAAAAGCATCATGCACACTTAATAAAAAATCAGTAGAACATACCAAAACAAACAAACTGGACACATCACGCAAAGTTCCTTAACAGCCGTTCTTTGGGGTGGGAGCTGTGGACCATCTTTGGAAAGCATGTGGCGTGGTTTGGTGCCGCTCTGGCCTCAGGCTCCGAAAGTCGACTTCCTCTGCCAACCCTGCTTGGAAGCCTCCAGAAGAGAGACAGGGATCTCGAGACAGACTGGTATTAATGCTTGTCAGTACTTTGTGAGCCCTGGCTCCCTACTCGGTGGTAAACTTCTAGAAGAGCAGAGTTGCTAACGCGTAGGATGGTTCTATATCCTGTTCTGCCGCTGGGTGACCCAGGCGGACGGTGTCTCGGTCTCCTCACCTATCAAAGGGGAAGATGGCAGCACCCGCCTTGCAGACCTTCTGTGGCTGTTCAGTGAGTTAACACGCGAAGAGCTCAGCACGGTGCCTGCCACACCAGTGGGTGCTCAGTGAAGTGGGACCCGTGTGGTTGGGGACAGAGAGTGTCGGCTTCAGAGTCAGACACTGCACCTTGGTCTGCTGCATCCTGGCTCAGTTACTGCTGTGGGTTGAACCGCGTCCCAAAGATGGTATGTTGAAATCCTAACGCCCAGGCCCTGGGAATGTCACCTTATCTGGACACAGAGTCTTCGCAGACGTAATAAAGTTAAGATGATGTCATACTGGATCAGGGTGGCTTCTAATCCAGTGACTGGTGTCCTTATAAGAAGGACATCTGGACACAGAGACACAGCCCTAGAGAGAGAACGCCGTGCAATGATGGGGCAGAGATCGGAGTGATGCAGGTACAAGCCGGGGATGCCAAGGATGGCCGGAAACCACCGAAAATGAGGAGAGGGACGAGGAATGATCTTCCCCGTGCAGAGGGAGCAGGCCCTGCTGACACCCTGACTTCAGACTTACAGCCCCTAGGACTGTAAGGCAGCACGTTTCCACTGTTTTAAGCCACCCGGTTTGTGGTCATTCGCTGTGGGCCGCCCTGAGGAACGCACACACCCTGTACCATGCACCTGTCTCCCTTTATACAACGGAAGCCCATGAAGCCAGCGCTTTGTCTTGTTCTCGCCGCGTCCCCGGCACCTAGAACTGTGCTTGGTGCCTGGGAGACGCTTGGTCAGCGGTTGTTGAATCGTGTGCGTGAACAAGTCCCCACGGCTCACCTTTGAGTGTCACTTTCTCAGCAAGACCTCACCGGACACCCTATTTAAAACTGGTCACCCACTCCCACCAGTTGTTCCTGACTCACTTTACCACCCTCTGACACCCCAGAAACTCCATCTCTCTACTAGCTCACCCTCTGCCTCCCTCACTGCCCTGTCCGTGACGACGGAGCGTCTTTGCCCATCTTGTTCACTGTAAACTCCAATGCCTGCAACGGTGCCTGGAACATACGAGTTGCTCAATAAATATTTGTTAGATCCACGAACAAACGAATGAATGAATGAAAAGTAGAACACCCAGGAATGTGGGCATCCAAGACACTTTATAATATAGTTGAACAAAAATATTCAGATATTCTTTTTATTGGACAGGAAGTTCCATACTAGACTGTCCATGTCAAGAGAGGACAGTGGGATTTGGACCGGGTCTGCTGGACTCCAAGTTCAGTGCTCCTTTCAGAAGACTAGGGAAGTGGGGAGGCCCTGGGTAGTAGCAGGTGAGAGAACCAACGTGGGGAGGGGGCGCAGGAATGGAGAAGCGAGGCATGGGTGACTCTTCCTCCCAGACTCCCGCAAGCCCCCGAAGGGCAGGGACCCTGCCCCACCATCCCCTGGAACCTCTGAGCACCAATGCTTCCGTTAGCAGCGTTCAGTCTTAACGAGGTCCCCGCTGTCTCCATTCTGTCCCTACCCCGTGCTTGTTGACACTGGCATTGCTCATGGCCTTCGTGTCACAGGCAGGGAGCTTCCCCTGGGAGTCAGGGTTGCCCCGGACTGGGGCAGGCCTGGCGGGACCCTCGCTCTGTCTCTCACCTGGGTGAGTCCCTTGAACTCTCGGAGCCTCTGTTCTACCACCTGTAAAATGGGGTGACCCCGTCCAAGGGCTCTTGCGAAAGACTGACAGCGGCTGGGCCCTGAGCACGGAGCCAGCACGCAGGAGGCGGCCTTGGTTACGGCTGTGGGTTGAAAGGTCCCCACTGGGTGGCGGAGAAACCTGCCCCTTGTCATTCTAGAGGAACTGCAATGGCTTCTGCGGGGGCCGGGGTGGGGCGTCTGTTCCTCACAACATTTAATTGATTGTAACAGCACACCCTTAACATGCTTCCTCTCCCACAACCTGCACCCCAAGAAGAACTTTCCAAATCCTTCCGTGACTGTGTATAATGCGTTCCTGGGGCCCAGTACGCAACTTCCAAATTGGCTTAGAATTTATCTGCAGCTCGGATAAAAACATTTGAATGGCTGTGTGCAGCACACACCCTTGGTGTCACCCACAGGGCTCCCAAATGTCTTTCCCCAGCACACGGCGGGATGTTATAGGCGTGAAATTACAGCCGCTCTCGCATTCTCATCTCTGCCCGGAGGCCTCTGGAAACGCAGCGTTAGGATGTGCCGGATGCGGCCGTGGTGGGGGCAGGCGGGGCGCAGCCGCTCTGCGCTCTGATGCGGGGGACCCCGCGCCCAGTCCTCAGCTCCCCCTGCCCCCTCTCCCCGGGTCCTGACCCCAAATTGGGGAGGGGCTGGCTCGCCCCACTTTTAGCTGCCGAGGTCCTTACGGCACAAAGGAGACCCGGCGTTCGATGGTCTCTGCTCACCCGGAGGGAGGTCTTAGCGGGTGAGCGCGATGTCACAGACGTTGACCAGAAATGACAAAATGGTGCCCGGATTTTGATTTTTGAAGCCTGCTTTGAAATATATTTGAAGGAGAAGGTCAGGGAGGTGGGAAGAAGAGCACAGTTTCAAACCTTTCTACTGCGCCCAGTGTTTAACTGACTGGATTACTATTTGTCATCAGAGATGCTACATATTGATCACCCGGAATGTGCCAGGCCCCGGGCCCGGAATAGTCTGCTCTCTGGATCACCTCATTTAACCCTCCGACCTTGGCCAAGGCACGTCCTTCTCTGAGCCGGGTCTGTGCGATGGGCTCAGCCCGGTCCCAACTCCCAGGCCCCTACGGCCGACCAATGGCAGGAGGTGCCGTACGAGACACCCCCCAGTGTCTGGGCCCCTGGTGAGCTACGGAATCCACGCCGCTCTGGGACAGAGACAGCCACCCCCCGTAGGGCACTTTCCCCTCCCTGAGCCTCAGTCTCCTCCTCCGCGAATTGCGGATGATAGCAATACCACCTCGTGGGGCTGGACAGCGAGGTGGGTGACGTGCTCAACGTGAAAGAACTTCGGAGCTGGCACGCATCGGTGCTGCCGTCACTGCCACCCTTGGGACATAGCCCAGCTCCTTCCCTAGGTGCCTGGTGACGGATCACTCAGGCCTTCAGAGCAGAAGTTCAGGAAGGACGCGTGGGCAGAGGCCGCTGTCACCGCCACTCTCAGAAACTCTCAGGGAGCCAGGGCGCGTGAGCCGTGTTCCCAGAACCTCCATTCCCCACACTGGCGTGCGGCTCCGTGGCGTCGTGAACGGTGCACTTCTCTGTGCTGGGGCTGGAACCGAGGGCCGGAGAGGGGCAGCCTCGGCCGAGCGCTGGAGCGGGTGCGCTGGAGATAGCACGGCAGAAACCACGAGGCCCAACGCACCCAGCTCTTCCACGGTGCCGCTCGCTGGGCCGAGTGCGTTGCAAACCTCATCTACTGTAAACCTTACAACCACCACAGACAGAAGGCATCCTTATCTCCATTTTACAGATGGGGAAACTGAGGCCCAGAGAGGCTAATGGACCTAGGGTCACATGGGTGAATGTGGGATTCGGACCCAAGCCAGTATGTCCTTAAATTGTGTGCTGGAGGGATGGGGGCAGCCTCCTGCGTCTGGGGCAAGGTGAAGTGAGAATTGGGAGGGGGGAGGAAAAGTGCATTTGTGTGTGGATAAGAACACAGACACGGATGTGAATACACAGACAGACAGATACAGCTATCGATGTATAGATATACGCACAGGTGGTATGTTCTGGAAATACCTAGACATTTAGACCAATGGTTCTCACAGTGTGGCCCCGCGAAACTTGTGAGAAGTGCAGATTCTCAGGCCTGCCCCGGACCTGCCGAATCAGAAGCTCTGGGGCCGGGACCAGCTGTCTGCATTTAACGAGCCTCCAGGCCATTCTGATGCGGCTCGAGACTGAGAACTGCTGGTCTCGGTCACAGATTCGGACTCGGCTGTTACAACCCAGCAAGTCACTTCCCAGCCCTGAGCCCAGCTCGCCTCATACAGCAGGGATCACAATGTCATCCGGTTCACGGGGCTGTCACAGGGACTCTAGAAGGTAACGCCTGTGAAGCCAGAAGCTCACGCACTGTCAGGCACGTGCCAGGGAAGACCAGCGACAAACGGTGATCTCTGAGCAGTGGGACAGCCAGAGGATGCGCCGTGTGCCAGGGACAATCCCGCCGGGGATGCCCTGAATTTCCCGGGGTCAGCCTTGGAAGGCGGGGGTTGCAGCCTTGGCCCTGCCCCTCCCCGGCCCTCCTGGAAGCCTCAGCCTCCTGTAGAGGTCACAGAGCCCCATCCGATTCCCCGGTGTGGCCAGCCCAGGGCTGGGGACAGGGAGAGCTCCTTGTTCACATATGAGGAGCTGACCGGAGTGAGCAGGTACGGGAGGGAGGCTATTCCCGGCAACGCTGCCCCCTGCGTCATGGCTCCACCAGGAAGCCAGAAGGCAGCAAGGGCTGCCGCTGAGGGATCGATGTCCCTCTGGAGGTCTGGCCTTTGGACGTTTTCAATTTCTCCATAAGCAGCAGCTTTCGACGGGGCCTTTATGTTTTCATTGATTGCCCAAGTACAGCAAGCTTTGTTTCCTGATAGATATTATTTGATAAGAAAATCAGAGAACATAGAGCCCAGAGTTGAGGCCAAGTCCCCAGCACTCTTGAGACAGAGCTGGAATTGAAGGCGTATTTGACAAGAACTGGAGGGGTCTGTTGAGACCGTTCAGAGCAATGCCCTTGTTGTACAAATGGGGAAACTGAGGCTGGGTGGGGGTTGACTTGCCCAAGGACCCAGCCAGCTAGAGGCAGACAATAATCTTATTATGCCCATTTTACAGATGCATAAATGGAGGTGTGGAGACAGGGTCAGAATCCAGGAGCCCGGAGACTCAGCCCAGAGCGCTTTCTAATTCATCACCTGGTTCCCCCCCACACACCTGCAGAAAGTCCTTGGGAGGTACCAGGAAGGGAGCTCTGGCCGAGGGGAAGAATCCTTCTCTCTGCAGCACGTGTGCACTGGGGCTGAGATGCTATCTCATGCTCCCTGGAGAGGCTCTCGGACTGTCCCCCCATAGGGGCATGGCACTGCCCCAGGTGTTCCTACTGGCAGGGTTCTTGGGGAAGATGTGCCCACGGCTGGTGGCACAGTGCCTGGCACGTCCTTCCCTGTGGCCTCGCCAGGTCTCAGAGCCTGGAGCTGAGTGGCCCCTGAATGACCTACTAGGTCTGTATTCAGCAGTGGAAACTGAGGCGCAGACACCGCGATAGCCTGCTGCCCGCCGGGGGACCCGCCACTCCTCCTGCGGTCACGCATTGGTTCCAATCGATGTGTCAGAGCCCCTCGAGACCCAGTTTTGCCTCCTCGAGCTCAGCGCTCAAGCGCTGGGAGGAGAAGGGGCTCCCCAGAGGACACGCCTGGGGGCACGGCCTCAGGGGCTGTACTTCACGTGGCCTGTCCTCGTCGCAGCCTTGTCCAGGCTTTATCGCCCCTGCAAGGCAAGGGCAGAAAAGGGAAGATACCAGCACAACAGAAATGTTGGTGGGTGGTCTCCGAGATGGTGACCTTCTGTGTGCACACGCATGTGCACGGTGGACACACACACATAAACACGTGTGCGCACACACGCATAAACACATGTGCGCGCACACACGCATAAACACAGGTGCGCGCACACACGCATAAACACATGTGCGCACACACATAAACACATGTGCGCACACACGCGCATAAACACATGCGCGCGCACACACGCACCCTCCTCGCCGAGACACCGAGGGGCAGGAGCCCTGCACTCACCCATGACGTTGAGGAAGATGTTGCCTGACGCCAGGACCACCTTCTCCCTCGTGGCGCGGTCGTAGATGCCCACGTGGCACTCGTAGGGACCGTTGTCCGAGATCCGGACCTCAGGCAGCCTGGGGGAGGCAGAGGACAGGGCGAGGTCTGTCACTGTGGGGCCAAGGGAGGCGGCGCCTGAGGACCCACCCAGCGCCCAGGGGCCAAACACTGCGGAGCGACCGCATGCCTGTGTGCCCGGCTGGAAGGCGAGCATTTACAGAGCCCCGACTGCATGCAGGCCCTGTGCCCCGCGTCTCAGAGTGAGGGTGCGGCTGTGTCCAGCTGGAGTCAAATCTGCACTCAGTGGCCCCGGGGCCGTTATCTAGCCTGCCGGCTTCCACGGCCTCGGGGGGTGCCCACTCCCGGGGACCACGAGGATGACGTGGGTGGAGAGGTGTTTGCGTTAGCCAACATTAGCCAGCGTTGGAAACACGATAAAATTTCTGTCCCCGAGGAGCTCCCACCCTGGTGGACAAGGAGGCAGGAAGCTGTTCTGTGCTCCACAGTTGCTGGGAAAAGCGTGAGCTTATCTGAGCAGCCACTTCTGTCTCTGGGGTGGCCAGGAGGGCTGCTCGGAGGAGGTGACCCTCAGGGTGGGAGAGACCCCAAGAACCTGCCCCTAGACTTTTCCTCTAAACGGCCAGGGCATAAATATCTCAGGCTTTGTTGCCCTTGTTGGTCTCTGTTGCATCTGCTCGATCCTGTACTTACAGCACGAAAGCAGCAAATCAATGTGGCTGTGTTCCAATAAAACTTTATTTGCAATCACTGAAATTTGAATTTCATAAGCCATGAAATATTCTTCTTGGTTTTCTTTTTCTCTCCAACCATTTTAAGACATGAAAAGCATTCTCAGTTCACAGGTTGTGAAAAAGCAGGTGGTGGGCTGGATTTGTCCCGCATGCTGTAGCTTGACAACTCCTGTTCTAGATCTTTCTGCAGGGTCTACGGTGTCCAGCCATGTTAAAGTGAGCTAGTATGCTGTTCTCTCTCCCCGTGGAAAACACGAACAGGGCAGCTCTTCCCTCCCCACCATACCGAAAAGACCCCCTGCATGGTGTCAGAGAGGACCAAGTGCAAATTCTGCTCCTGCTGTTTGCAAGCCACGGGACCTGGGGTAAGTCATGCCGCCCCTCTCTGAACCCCATTTTCTTCTCTAAAGTTTGAGGGTGATACTTCACAGGACTGCAGAGAAGACTGGATGTGACGATGTCACTGCAGGGCCTCTGTAGGCAGGAAAGTGGCACCCAGACGGACAGAGGGGCCGTGACGCGCTGTTCCTCCACCCCGCGATGCCCTGTGTGGGAACGGAATTCCTGCCACGTGGGATCTGGACACTGTGACGTGGAGAAGCCTCAGCCTGGAGTTGCGGAGGCTACATCACTGTGGCATCGGGGACATTTGTGTGTCTCCCAGCAAGTCCCAGCCTATTCTGGTTACAACTTAGTATCCGTTTAGCTCTCAGAAGTTCTCAAGTCACAGCAGAAAACCGGGTAAGAGGTCCATATCCACGGCCCTCGCCCGCCTCATGGCCGGACAGTCCCATCGGAGAGACCCGCTGGGGAGAGGAGAGGGCAGCGGTCGGGCTCTCGGGCGCGTGTCCCAGCCCTGCCCCCCAGAGGAGAGAGGCGCCTTCCGTCCTTCCTCCCCACGCCTCGTGGACGCACGTCCTGCTCTCTGCCTCTCCCCTTTCAGCTGGCCCCCATCCTTGTCTTCCAGCTCCTCTTCCCTTGTGGGTCACCGTCCCCCACCCCCGCCTGGCCTCCCACACACTTGGGCTGCCATCGCTGTGGCCTCATCACACTGAGCTCATGTGACGTCCCCGTCCGCTCCCACCACACAGTGCACGTTAGCATCGACACACACCTGCATTCACATAGAACACACAGAGGTTCACGCCTGGCCTGCCACGGAAGGACTGGGAGAATGGGGAGCTGCCCGTCAGGGGAACTCGGTGGAGAAGACGCCGCCTCCCTCTGCAGGCTGAGCTCAGAAGGAAGAGCGCAGTGGCAGCGGGAACCGCAGGGGACAGCTCTCCCCTCCGGGAACGATTTTCTTTGTTTGTAACTCAGACTGAAAAAATAATCCCTGCGCCAGGCGCCGTTTCTGAGTGACAGTGACCTAGAGTGACATTTTTTAGATAAGAAAATGGAGACTCAGAGAGGGACGGCGTGACTTATCCAAGATCCCATGACTTACAAACGGCAGGAGCAGAATTTGAATTTGGTGACACTCGCAGGTGTTGGTTACACAAGCAACCTGCTTGAGTGACTTTCGTAGGTGACAGGGGTGCCGGTGGCATGCTCAGGTGACAGCTCCATAAAGAAACAGACTCAGGGGACGCGTGTAGCTGGCAGCTCCCCAGGTGAGGTGGTAAGAAAATCAAGACATGGTTGACACCAGGTGGGCATGCGCGCAGGTAACCGCCACCCAGGTGATAGCTCAGAGGATGTGTTTATGGGATAGCAACGCAGGTGTCATGTTCAGGCAATTGCTACCCTGAAGACATGCTCAGGTGACAGCAACATAAGCAATATGTTTGGGCCATGCATGTAGGTGACACCTCACAGGTGGTACAGAAGACAGCTCAAGGGACTCCTGGACTGGTGCTTTATGGAAAAGGCAGCTTCTCATCGAGGACTGTTTCTGCCCCAGACGTCCCTTCTACCGGGTTCCTAGCTCCGGGGTGGCCCGGCCCTGCACCGTTAACCCAGGCACACTCCTGGGCACGTCCTTGTTACCTCTGTTCCCACACTCCCCAAAGACAGTGGCCCGGTCCCGGGTGCTCTGCCTCCTAGAAAGGTCCCGGCCACCCTCTCCCCCCGGAACGTGCAGGCAGAGGGTTCGCTGGGCTTTCTGCCCCTGTTCGTGTCTCGCCGGACCCGCTCCCCAGGTAGGATCCAGATTTTCGGATGCAAAAGAGATGAACGGACCCCCCTACCCAAGTCCCTTCAAAGGCTTCCCTCTGCTCTTACGAAAGAGACAAGAATCCCCATCCCAGCCCACAGGGCCCCGAACAGCCGGGTCCTTCCGCACCTCCAGCTGTGTCTCTCCCCACCCTTGTCCTGCACCCTTCCCTGCTTCCTGCCACGATGGTGTTCCTTCCATTCTTCCCAAGTGCCCGACCTCCCATGTGCCGAGTCCCTTTTGTAAAAAATAAAATTTGTGTTTTGGAAAAGTTTAGAATTGCAGAAAAGTCGCAAAGACAATAGAGACCCCTGCGTACCGTCATCCAGTTTCTCCTGTTGTTACCACCCTATGTGACGCTCCCCAGGTCCTGGCAGAGTCGGGCTGTCATCTGCAGAGCCACAGCGACCAGGTCACAGCTTTCGTTCGGACCCACCCACCTCTTCTCGGCGCCTCCTCGCAGACTTTGCCTTCCCTGTTGTCTTTCTAAAGTGGATTAAGCGGCCCAGAGACTCACTTTCCCCAGAATTGAGTGGCATTGATCCGCCTGCTGGATAGAAGGCCTTCCGCAGACAGCAGGGACCCGAGGGGGGTGAGAGCGAGGGGCTTCCTCTCATCAGCAATGGGCTGCGATCAATAAACTATTAATAACTGCAAAGGTTTCTGGAGAGATCGGTGTAATGCAGTTTAGCGGCTGGAGTTTACCAACACTGACGGCATCTCTGAAGGGCAGGTAATTGTGTTTTTGAAAAGCCAGGCACAGGAAGAGCGAGGACCCTGCGGGCTGTCCCCTTGGCCTGTGTGTCTCTGCCCAGGTGAGGCCATGCCAGGGCCGGTCACTGAGCCTTCCGCCGGGCCTGGGGCCAGGACTGTGGGCCATCCACTTTCAGCACAAGTATTCAGGCCTGCTGTGTGCCAGGCCCCAGGCTCAGCCTTGGGGGCGGATGCAGATGCCAAGGATTTGGTTTCTGCCTCTACACCTTTGTCTGCGCTGCTAACTCTGATCGGAAGGCCCTTCTAGATACAGCAGATAAATAGTGCTCCATAAGCCCTATGTTCAGGTGCTGCCACCCCCAGGCAGGTTGCCCTGACTGCCCAACCTGCTGTTGAGAGACTTCATGTCCACCGCCCCAGGGCTGTGTCTGTGTGGGAGCACATATCTGTCCATATCATGCTACACTGTAACTTATTTGTCTTCCTTCCCAGGCTAGGAGCTCCCTGAAGACAAGCCTGGCCCCGCAGCAGATGCTTACGGAGTATTCCGGTCGTGAATGAGGGCAGCCCTGGGTTCTAGTCTTGGGCTCGGCATGCAACTAGCACGTGATGTTAGACAAGGTCCTTTAGCTTCTTGCAGCTTTGGTTTCTCCATGTGCTAAATGGGTGCTATCATCCCTGCCTGTGAGATTACAGCCATGGGGGGGGGTGCTAATATTTACAGAGATTTACATAGGAGGCATTATGCTGAGAATGTTACCCTCTCTAACTGAATCCTTGCTGCTACTCTATTATACTATAGTGTTATATGAAACATGCTATTATATATATTATATAACAACAGTAATAGTATTATCCCCACAGGTGAGGAAACTAAGGCGCAGAGAGGAGGCGAGACGACCGAGTCACAGTGAGCCTTGCCAAGGTCTGAATTCAAGCCGTGTGGACACCAGAGCCCGCGAACGCTCTCTGCCCCCCGCCCCTCCCCCCACTGCCCCTCGATCTTCCTTTACCCGCGAATTAGCTGGAGCTCTCTGGCGTCTGAATTCGCCTCCACGGCTCCTGAGCGTATTTCTATTCCGAGCCTGCCGCCTCTCCAGGTAAGGAGAGCCATATGCTCCCTCCCTGCTGGGAGGGGCAGGATGGCCTTTTATTTTCCTAAATTCCCTGCCTCAGCCTTCCGCTGGGTCCCTTCATTCTGATGACTGGGGTTTGCTGAGCAAGTCAAGTGCGCATTCTCCACGCCCGGCACGATTTTACAGCCTCTGCTTACCCTCCCCTTCCTGGCTCTGTCCTTCCACTGGGAAGAGTCCCAGATTCTCACAGAACCGAGATGGTGGACGTGGGCGCAGAGGGCGGGGCTGGGGGGAGACAGGCGATGAGCCTTGGACTTACTTTTCCTACATCGCTGGGGAATCAGGTGGTCCAATATTTCGCTTGTGCTGAGCACTGAAGCCTACAGTGATGAACGTGTGCAAACGCACAAGAGCAGGGCCTGGCGTGCTGGGGACGCTTGCCGCAGTCCTCTCCTCGTACCACTCGCAGATTAAATTTGTGAGCAGACTGTTACATCCCTACCACGCATCAAGCCCTGCTTGTGGTGCTGAGCACAGACCAGGGAACGAGGCAGACACAACAGTACAAAGGTTCGACTCACGATCTTTCCGCTTTCCGATGAAGCAGAAGTGACGTGCATTTGGTAGAAAGTGCGCTCCAAGTACTCGTCTGACAACGCTGTTGTCCACTTTCAGGACAATGTTTAATAAACGACATGAGATATTCACCACTTTATTATAAAATGGGCTTTGAGTTAGACGGTTTTGCCCAACTGTAGGGTAACGCAGGTGATTTGAATACATTCAAGGTAGGCTCTGCTAAGCTGCGGTGTTCGGTAGATCAGGTGTTTTAAACGCATTTTCGACTTAACGTATTTTCAGCTTTCGGTACGTAGTCCCACCATGAGTCAAGGAGCATCTGTAATTCTAAATGTCAGCGCTACAAAGCTGTCCTTTCTCTGGAGTCTGCATGAACTTCCCTCCTTCTCAGAGGCAGTGGGCTGGCCATTCATTAGCCCACCCCAGGATCAAGGTCATCTTAAGGGACATCAATCTCACCCTGCCAGGTTTCAGGTTTTGCAGTGTTAGGTTAGTTTACCCTTACGCTAAATGTCTCCTGGGACCCTTGCTTTTGTTTGTCTTCAATGTTGTGTCTGGCTTCATAGAGGTATAATTGACAAACAGTAAACTGTACGTATCCAAAGTTGACGCATCTGATGAGTCTGGACATATTGAAACCATCGCCACAGTCAAAGTAATGAACACGATATCCACCCCCCCGAAAGGTTCCTTGTGCCCTTTGTGCCCACCCCCCTCAACCTCGGCCAACCACTGATCTGCTTTCTGTCGCCATAAATCACGTTTCCCAGGATTTTACACAAAGTGAATCATAGAGCGTGTACATCTCCTTTGGTTTCTTCCAGGCACCAACATTGCCTCGAGATTCATTCATGTTACCATCTTTGCCAACAGTTGGTTCCTTTTTCTCGGCAAGCAGCACCCCTCGCACGGATGCACCCCACTCCGCTCAGCCGCTCTCCTGTGGACGCACACGCCGCTCCCTCGTCTCTTCCTTCAAGCAGATCTCAAAGCACCGATTGCTACCTGGACCTTCTCCGTTCGCCCAGAACTAGGTTCTGTGCACACGAACGAAGACCTGGTTGGCTGAGGCTGTTCAACTCTGCAGGACACTGCCCAGCTGTTTTCTTAGGTGACTGTGCCAGGGCCCCTTGGACTTTTGTAACTTTCTATCTTTTTGCACATTGCTCAAGTTGCATTCCTCTAGAAGCATCTCACACCACGTTACCCCTTGCAGAACCCCCACCTCGCCCCCCATTCCTACTTCCTGAGGTGCTGCTTCAAACCCAGACAACACATCCTGTTGGAATTGTGTGTGCACTGTGGACAGAAAGGTTTGGGGTGGTCGGTGGGGGCTATGGGAAAAGTGCGATGACATTTGTGTGGGTGCCTCTGACCGTCTTTGCTTCTGATCTTCCCCTAGGTTAGGGGACGTTGTGGGACAGGGGACTCCTGGACATTTCCTCCCCTCTCGCCCACTGCCTCTGCTCAGTCCAGAACGCTCCACTTTTGTGTTCATTCCTGTCACCATCTCCCTGCCCAAGACCCCACGCTGCTGCCAGAGTGACCTTATGACAGTGGGGATCTGGCCTGTCCTTTCCAACTTAAAACCTTTCCGTGGCTTCCATCCACTGGCGGACCAAGCCCAAGCTCAGCCTGGCTGCAAACTTAGGTTCAGCCTGGACCCAGAAAGAAGGAAGGGAGGGACAGATGGAGGGAGGGAAATGGTATTCCGCCTTGCAGCTCTTGCCAAAATGCAGCAATCCAATGAGAAGACTCTTTAGGACCAAACTTTTATAACTACCCTATTTAAAAAGCTTTTTGTAATTCCAACATCTTCATTTATATACACAGTACCTCATTTCAAGCTAACAGAAAAGATTCAGGTAGCAATTGGTCCTTTGAGGCTGTGCTTTAATGAAGAGATGAGAGAGACTTTGCATTTGTATAACCATTGTTTGCATGGAAACTGAGCTTCTAAGGGGCTGGGGACAGAGATGTTCTCGCAAGTAGGTTAAGCACACCCCCTGAGATCCTGTGAGCCCAGCGCCTGCCTGGGCTCTTGCCCTCCCTGGTTCTTGCCGGAAAGGTCTCAAGTGTCAAGCAATGAGGTTTTACTGTTTGTGGCCCGCCAAGCTTCCCTGATTGGCTGCTCTTTCCCCGAGGCCCGGGCCTTGTTTCTCACTCCCTCCAACACCTGCTCACTCTCCAAGCGCAGGGTCATGCCCTGCGCTGCTGCGGCAACATTTGCAGAACGCCTGCTCCACCTGGGCAGGGCCGCCGGGCAGAGCAGGAGGCAGAGCTAATAAAAATGGCCATAAAGTCTCCGGCAGCCCCAGGTGCTGGTGGGATGTTTGCTAATAAGACACTTGGAAAAGGTTTGCGGCTCCCTGGAACAAAGGGGTCGGGGGTGGGGGAGTGAGGTCTCTGCCCCCTCCTGCCCCCTCACACCTGCGCAACTGCGGACCTCGCTGGGAGCTGTGGGCGGCTCGGGTCTGTTACTTCGGCCCCGTGGCCCAGGTGCACACCTGCTCCGCCAGTCCCCGCTGCTCCCTGTCCCCAGCTGCCCTTGCAGTGTCTTGCTTTCCTGTCACAGGCCCTGGCTGATGACACGAACCCCCTGGGACTGGGGACTAGATTGGCTGCTGGTGGTAGCGTCCGTGGCAACTGGAAGACCCGGGAAAGCCCGTGGAGACAGGCCTGCCTGGACCTTGCCTGGGGATGGGATCCTCTGTGGGAGACCCCAGGAGGGTGCTGGGATGCCCGGCTCAGACTTGAGCGTGCACAGAATCGCCCGGGGATCTGGTTCAAGAGTAGATTCTGGTACGTCTGAGGCAGGGCCCCAGAATTTCTAACAAGCTCCTGGGTGACTCCGCTGCTGGTCAGCGAGGCCTGCTCTGTCTCAGGGCCTCAGTCCTCCGCCTTCCCTGCCGGGTCCCTCCCTCTGCTTGACCCATTCCTGCCCCACCAGACATGCTGGGTGGTCTCCTTCCGTTGGCCTCACTAAAGCCCAAATACCAGAACCCAGAGCTTGGAAGTTCGGGGTGCATGGTAGATGCCTAATGAATGTGGTTGAATGGGAATTATTTGAGGACAGGGGTCCTTTCAACCACCAGGGGCTGCCCCAAAGCTGGCCACACATGCACGTGCCTCCATCACTCTCCCTCTGCACTGACCACGTGCTGAGCCCCGCTCTGCCCGCCCGGCCCCCACCCTGAACCTGCTCCCCATCTTCCAGCTTCTGAAAGAGATGACGCGTTCTCTGTCTTTCCTGGCCTGCTGGAGGTGATTCCCCGTTCCAGCACAGCCAAAAAGTGGGACGCAGACTCCAGACCTAGACTAAGGGCCAGTCGGCTCACCTTTCTTGGTATGAACTTGACCAAAGTTACCTAGGCCGCCTTTGACAATGTCAATACATTGCTGGGGAACCTGCCTAGGGAGGGGGAAGTTTCAACTCCAAGGAGATGAGAACACAACAATGTGGAATCCAGAAATGGTCCCCTCACCTCCTTTGGCCAAGCCCAGGGTTGTCTCCTCCAGCAAGGCCTTCCCGGGGGCACACTGGGGAGACACTCCCCTAGGAGGTGCGGAGCCATGGGACGGCACCAAGCAGAGAAGCAGGTGGACACACAAGACTCTCCTGGAGCTGAGGGGCCTGTCCTCTGGACACAGGATGCACAGAGATCTCTCCCTTAGCATCAGCTCTCCCGGTACAGCCTGGACATTTAACCAGGGTGACCAGCTAGTCCTGGTGTGTCCAGGACTCTCTTGGTTTTAGCACTGAAAGTCCCATGTCCTAGGAACCCCTCAGTCCCAGACAAATCAGGACGGTTGCTCACCCTACATTTAACAGGCAAGAAAACTAAAGAGAAGAGGTGACTTGCCCAAGACCAGAGAGCAGTCAGCAGCAGACCTGGGAAGGAGGGGCCGGGCCACATGGGCCAGAGGACCCAAGGGTCCGGGCAATGGGCTGGTGACCGCCACCCCCTGATGGTTTGAGGACTGGTGATCTTGTGATCGTGTTACAAAGTCCCACACAGAGGAGGATCCATAGCAGGTGCTTGGCGAACTGCAGCCGTCGTTGCAGGCGGGGTCTCCATGAGCCAGCCGTGGCTGGTGCTTTGCTCACCACACAGAGCTGGAGAGTTGGGGTCCAGCCTCTTCCCCCAGCCAAGCAGGAAAAAGACATGTCGGAATGGCTCCATGGGGTGGGAACCCCCGCCCGGGCTCTCCTGCCACCTCCCAGCCATTGCGGGGGCCAGGGGTCCAGTCCGGAGCCTGGCCAGTGTCCACAGTGGGGGTCCCTGGGAGCACCGAGAGCCCAGTTAGAGGCGCAAGGGCTGCCTGAGCGGCGGTGGGGCGGGGGCAGCGCTCAGCCGAGAGCGAGGGCCTTATTACCTTCCGCCTCCCGTGCTTTCTCCTTCTTTCTGGAGGCTGCCTGAACTCTTTTTTCCAGGGCCTTTAAAAAGCCATTAGCGTGATTTTCACCCCCCTTTCAACCTGAAAACGGTTTCCATCATAAAACTGCTCAGTGGGTGCAAAACATCTGCGGCATCCAGTCAAATGCAGGGCTGGTGAGGAGGGATAATAGAGAAGGGAGGCCGCGGGGGAGAAGTTCCAGAACACTCCTGCCAGCGCCCTTCCTGCCAGCCCCCCTGGGTCTCACCCTCCCCCACCCAGAGAGCCCGGCCTTAGAGGCCCAACTGCTCAGCTCCTTTGCCCGCCCCTCCTCTGTCACGGGGAGGCCTTTCCAGGGGAAGGGACTCGCCTCCCACCGGCCCTGCGCTGAGCCGCACCCTCCTTGGTTCTAGCTCCACTCTCAGAGGGGACCCTTAGCGCTGGACAGGAGGGGACTGGGGACTCGCCCACACTCGCTTGGCCTCCCAGGCCTGTGTGACCTCACACAGGGCATCTGCTCAGCTGTGGAGCGCCCTTTGTCCTGGGGCCATTGGCCGTGGAGCTCAGATGAGGCCACCGAGGCCACTGTGTAAGGCCCCTCGCTCCCGCCCCGAGGAGGGCTGCTCCAGCAGTGCCAGCCATGACTCACCAGCGGGCGAACTGGCGGGGGCCGGTTTCCAATGTGGGAAAACGTCTCTTGGAAATCAGATTTTATTTTCCAGTGATGACTTCCCAAAGAAAAACCCTAGAGAGCCTAGTCTGGGATCCCCAGATCACTCAGGCCCAGGAAGTCAGTGACAGATTTGGGATTGCTGGCCCTACCCCTCCTCTCACCCTGTCCAGCCACCACCCTCCACCTCGTCTCTCTCCTGCGAACCCCTGGCCACGGCTGCCAGGTTCCCTGTCTCTCCCACCCGGACCCATCCATGCTCCTCCCGCCCCTTCCTCTCTAGGCCTCCGGCTGCTGCCATGGAAACCGCTTCCTCCTCCAGGTCCTGGTTGATCCATTCAGTTCAGCCCCTCGCCACCCGCCGGCTGCACTCAGGGTCTGGGTGGAGTGGGAGGGGGTTGGTGGGGGCAACCAGGGCCAGGGCGGGGGGACAAGGGTTCAGGGGGCTGCTTCCACCTCACCTTCCCCCGACGCCACCCCAGGCCCAGCAGGCACAGGGCTGGGGCAGGTCTCCGTAGAAAAGTCCCCGGGTGGTGGGGAACTGGGAGCCAGGCAGTCGGCCAAAGGAAATCAGACCAAGGAAATGAGCAGTGAGCACACTAGGAAGGCTGAGGGCTCGTGGCTCTGCTCCCTGCCTCCTTTCTGTCCCGTGTGATCGCTGTATTTCTCAGAAGGAACCTCCGCATCTCTCTCTGTGCCTCTCTGCTTGGCGGTGGGTGGAACCAAGACTGGAACCGAGCCTGCTCCAGCACGAGAGGGGCACCTGGAAAGCGGCTGCCTCTGGGTGCCCTGCACTTCCTCAAACCAGCTGTTCAATGAACACAGCTGCGGCCCTACTGTGTGCGAGGCCAGAGTTAGGTCCCTGCCCCTGAGATTCTAGGGGGCAATGCATGCCTCACTCATCTCTGTACCAGTGAGGGGTTCATTGAGCACCTACTGTGTGCAAGATCCTTTGAAAACTGATCTTGTTCAACTCTCACTGAAAGCCCTCCGCAGTAGTAGCTGCTGCTTTCCTAGACCTCCCTGTGTGCCAGATATTCCTAGCTTTAACTGGGTGATCCGGGACAAGTTACTTAATGCCTCAGTTTCCCCATCTGTAAAACTCACTTGATCTTTACAATAATCCCATGAAGTAGGTGTTGTTATCGTCATTCCAACTTCACAGGTGAGGAAACTGAGGCACAGGGATGTTGTTTATAACTCGTTGACTCAGGTCACTCCACCAGAGAACGTCAGAGCTGGACCCGGAACCCTGGCAGCCGGGCCCCAGAGCTGATACCCACTGTGGTCTGAATGTTCTTGCGTCCCCATCGAAGTCAGGTGTTAAAACCCAATCGCCAATGCGACGGTATTAGGAGGCGGGCCTCTGGGAGGTGATGAGGTGGGATGAGCGCCCCCATAACAGGCCCCAGGGGGCTGCCTGGTCTCTTCCACCTGTGAGGACACAGCGCTCTCGGGCTCTCAGGCTGAGAAGGCTCCACGAGCCGGACAGCAGCCACGGAATCTGTCTTGGCCTTGGCCTTCCCGGTCTCGGGAACTGTGGGAAATGCATGTCGGCTGTTCATAAGCCCCTGGTTTATGGGATGTTGTTACAGCAGCCCACGTGCACTAAGACAGCGTCCTTCCTCCCATGCCTGCTGCTGAGGTAGGTGCAGCACACGGAGTGGCCCGGGCTTCTGCGAGGTCACACTGCGGACAGTGGCCGAGGAGATACAAAATCCTTCACCCTGGCAAGAATCGGAGCAAGTGGGTGCTCTGCAGTTGCTGAGGCAGCAGGCCGTGGCCCTGGAGCAACGATTTTGGCTCTGGGCCTCCGGCCGGGCGTGGTGGTGTGGGGGCCTGGTGCACGGCCTGGCTGTGCCTTCAGGTGACCAAGGACAGCCCCTTCCATCTGCAGGGACGACGCTTTTCCTGGAGGCAAACTCCAGCAAGAATCCATCACACAGGTCTCTCCACTATGGGACCAGAGCCCCCAGAGGCCAAACTTTTCAACCACAATTTGACAAAAGGATTAGAAAAGAGGTTCAAAGAGATGGTTCTCGACCCCTAGAAAAGCAGGCGGCAGGCAAAGCACCGCGATTCAGAGACGCCTCCTCTGCTGGGGGCTGAGCTGACCTGGCCCACCTGCGTGGCTGTCAATCACTCAGTTTCCTGCAGGGCCAGGGGAAGCATCCTCAAAGCCCGAGATGGACACAGCAGTCAAGCAACATTCTAGCATTTAGTACCTACAACTACCAGAGAGATCAGAATGATGAACCCTCGTTTAACAGATTAGGAAACTGAGGCCCAGGTAGGCCAAGCAATTTGTCTGAGGTCACGCAGCTAATACCTGGAAGACCTGGGGCAGGAACTCAGGACAAGGAGTCCATCAAGAGAACGAAACATCTGAGAGTACCTGGAGATCTCTCTCTCCTTCGGGCAGCTTCAGAGCAGGACCAATTACTCCGGTTGGGCAAAGCGAACCTGAACCCTGCTTGCAAAGATGCAACCGGGCCTACGGCCCCGTGGGAGGCCTCTCCCAACCAGGTCAGCTGATGGGTGACCCAGGCCGGACACAATTCCCGCTGCTTCATCAAAGCTGAGCTAAAAACAGCCTTGCTTTGGCAGTAGAAAATTGAGACTTCCAGCTCTCTCTCAAGGCTCTTAAACAGGTCAGCCCACCAAAAGCCCAATCCTTCAATCTGGATTCTCTTAAAAAGTAGGGCAGGCCAATTATGTTTGCCTGTTGTGAGCTAGGTGGGGCTGAAGGTGGGGAAGGTCAGGCCAGGGTGCCCAGGGCTGCTGGCAGATGGGAGACAGAGAAGCCAGCCAGCTTCTCCCATCAGCCTCCTTGTCAAAACAAAATTAAA
>CAUYSK010089635.1:0-25581 GCA_963575035.1 Avahi laniger
GTGCCTTGGCTAAGCTACTTGGTAGCAGCAGTGCCAGTTCTTCCACTTTTTTTTTTTGAGACAGAGTCTCACTCTGTTGCCGGGACTAGAGTGCCGTGGCGTCAGCCTAGCTCACAGCAACCTCAAACTCCTGGGCTCAAGTGATCCTCTTGCCTCAGCCTCTCAAGTAGCTGGGACTACAGGTATGCGCCACCATGCCTGGCTAATTTTTTCTATATATTTTTAATTGTCCGATTAATTTCTTTCTATTTTTATTAGAGATGGGGTCTTGCTCTTGCTCAGGCTGGTCTCAAACTCCTGAGCTCAAACAATCCGCCCCCCTCGGCCTCCCAGAGTGCTAGGATTACAGGCGTGAGCCACCGCGCCCGGCTCAGGTCTTCTGATTTCAATATGCTAAAAGAAGCTCTACCTGAATGAACAGGACACATAAAGAATAAAGAAATTTCATCATTATCTTTTAAGAATGGAGGACACCTCCATATGTTTGGACAGAGAATCTGGCTTGGGGGGTAGGGAAACGAAATGACCCCTGAAAGCCCCAATACCAGGGCAGCTGGGAAGGCAGAAAAGCTGTGACCATGAACACCAGAGTGTGTGTTTATGCCTTCAAACACTCACCTTCGTAGCACAGGGACAATGGAGACTTTCCTTCTATTTTTAGACACCTGTGGATGAGGATCGTGGGCTCAACATGGAATTCTCTGCCCAGGCTTCAGGGCCCCCACGGTGCAGTGTGCGAAGTCATGAGCAGGAGACAGAAGGAACTAGGATGTGGGAGAGTCAGATTGGTACTTGAGAGATCTAAGGAAATTAAAAAGAAACATAAATCTCTGAGTTTGTCCTTGAGAGCTCCACAGCGGGGTGGCAGGAGATTCAACTGGGGGGAAGCCAGCCAGGAAAACAGCTGCTCTCCCCATTCTATGAACAGGGAGGATGTGCTCTATTGGCCCATTTCCTTGTTATAAAGGGCTCCGAAAGCAAAGGACTGAGTGGATTTCCTCCTTGTCTCAGCTTTCATTTCCTTTCCAGTAAGGGTGTAGAGGACTCTGTATGTCTCTCAGCCACCAAAGTTGGTGCCCTTACCTCTATCAGAATTATTCCTGCCCTGTAAGATGATGAACTGGCTTGATGGGCTGCTCCTCCGGGGCTTTACGAGGCCAAATCCTGGTCTGCATAATCTTTGCCTCAGGGAGAGTATTGTTTCCCCCCTTGGCCCTAAGTGCTTAGACAACTTTGTCTCAAGGAGCTTGTATTGTTCAGAGTATAGTCAGAAAAACAGAAACCACTTTAGGCATTTCAACAGAAATGATTTTATACAGGGGATTGGTTAAATGGGAGGAAGCAGTTATTACTACCTAGGTCTGAGTGAACAAAGAGGAGAACTTGGGGTTATTAGAGAATCTGGATGCTCCAAAGAGGACCCTGCAGAGCTGGGACCTAGACCCCAAAGTAGAGATGCCTCCTGGGTGCTGCTGCTGTATCTGGAGCCTGAAAGAGGGGCCCTAATGCTCAGAGCTCTGAGGTAGGGGTGTGACCCAGCTGCTGCTAGTATCTTAGAAGCTCAGGGAAGGGGCACTGTGGAGCGGGAACTCAGACTTCCAAGCACTGCTTGGCTGGTACTGGGACCTCTGGTGAGGGGGTGCAATGAGGCTGGTATTGGGAGAGCCAGGGAAGCTATAGATTGGCAAAAACTGCTGCTGTGGGCACCCAGAGCTCCTGTGCTTGGCATGACACTGGCAGAAGCAGCAAGCAAGTAGGAGGGAGCAAATCCTTTCTCCCCAACTCCAGCCTTCCAGTCTCCCTCTAGATCCCCCATTGGCAGAACCGAACAGGAGCCAGCTGGCAAAGGAGAAACGCAATTTCCAGTGCTCCATCTCCAGTGTCACAAAGCAGAACACAGAAAGGAGAGTTTGGAGCTTAATAACCAGCACCAAGCTTTATTCCCAGAGGATGTATTAACAGAGAAATATTTTACAGACAGACATCAGGAAGCCCGGAAGGTAGTTTGGACTCTCTTCTAGCCCGTGTACTTGACCAGTTCCTTGAGTCTCCATGTCTGATCTGCCAGTTCTTAGCTTGCTACAACAGGTCCTAGGGCTTTTATACATTGCATTCTTTTTTTAATCTGGGGGGGCAGCATGTCTTCATCTTTATCCCTTCCAGGATCATCTTGATCCTTTGCCCCTTGTCCCAGACTGAACAAAGCCTACTTCCAAGGGATAGAAAAAAGGGAGATTCAAGTGTCAAACAATAATAGCAAGATATTATCAATGTAGGCCTGTGATTGTGTCATATAAAAAATAAAATACACACCAGTTAATCAAAGCACTACAGACACTTTTAAGTAATCCCACTTTGGCTTTGCATAACTCCATACACTGCCGGCAGCGCTCGTGTCTACCACCAGAGACCATAATATACATCAAAAATTCTCCTTTAAATTTATTTTCAGTAAAGATTGGTCTTTTGAACTGCGGCAGTGGAGGCTTAAGGGTACAAAATCTCTCTCGTCTTTTTCTCTTTCTTTTTCTGTCTCCCCTGTCTGTCTCTTTGGTGGGGCAGTGACTCTCGCAGGGGATGGGAACGGCAGTGGGTTCCGCACATCTCGTCGAGCCTTCCGTCCTTCGCATGGATCAGTTCCTCTCATCTGCCACTTGATTAAGACATTAAAGCGGGAAGGTGAAGGAAGGTTGAGCTGTAGCAAAAGGGGATGCAAAACAATTCTCCTCCAATTGCTGGGCCCAAGGATGGCCCTGGGCTAGCCCGGCTGGGATGTGCAAACCTAGTGCTTTCTTTGAATCCCCGATTTTGTGGAATGTACAACACTGATCAGCTAGGGCTACTGATGACAACCCCACCCTGATGTGGAACCCTTTCTTGCTTCCCTCACCAATGGGACAGGAAATACGACAGCCTTCTCAAGTCGGGGGGGGGGACTGTGGCAAGTCAATTTATTGTGCTAGTGTATTTTAGTGGCTAAACCTTAATTCTAGGTTTGAATCAGAATTTATTACTTAATAGCTGTGTGACCTGATGTCAGCGTTTCTTGTTTTGTTTTCATTATGGTTAAATATGCATAACACAAAAAATTTACCGTTTTAACAATTTTTTTTTTTTTATATAGGGCCAAAGTCTCCGCTCTGTTGCCCAGGCTGGAGTGCAGTGATGCGATCATAGCTTGTTGAACCCTCAAACCCCTGGGCTCAGGATATCCTCCTGCCTCAGCCTCTTGAGTAGCTGGGACTACAGGCACACTTCACCAAGCCTGGCTAATTTTCATTTTAACCATTTTCAAGTGTACAGTTCAGTGGCATTAAGTATATTCACATTGCTGTGCAGCCATCACCACCATCCATCTCCAGAACATTTTCATCTTCCTAAACTGAAATACCACACTCTGAACACTAATTCCCCATCCCCGCTCCCCTAGTCCCTGGTAATCATCATTCTACTTTCTTTCTCTATGGCTTTGACTACTCTAGGTATGCCCTGTAAGGGGACCATGCAGTATTTGTCTTTTTGGTGCCTGCCTTCTTTCACCTAACATAGTGCTTTCAGGGTCCATCGTGTTGGGTCCATCCCATGTCCTTGATGCCAGCTTTTGTTCTGAGTACACTGAGAGTTGCCAGGTCATATACTCTGCTTCCTTGCCCAGCCTCAGACGAAGAGTGGGGTAAGTGAGCCCTGTGGGGAAAGATGAGACTTTAGCCACAGACTCTTAGAGCTGGAGGGCATCTCAAAGTCACCTGTTTCTACCTCCCAGCATTGGGGGACAACCCATGGCCACCTCTAAGTGGGAAGTGGGCTGATAAGAGTAGGAATCCTCCATATCTTTTAAGTGATTTGCATTTTCTCCTGAGATATCTGTATGTATTATTTCACTTGATCCTAACAACAATTCTAATGTGGGCCCAGGCAGATCTTATCTTCCCCATTTTACTGAGGGTGAAACCAAAGCCTGGAGGGCAGAGTTGAGTTTGCTTTTGAGCACCTGTGCCATAGTCTTCTGGTCCCTAGTCTCCCGTCCTTCTCCACAGTTGCCCGGGTTTGCAGACCTGCTCACATTTCATTCCTTAGCCAAGGTTCACTTAGCTCTTTCCTATTTTCTTGGAGTTACTGCCTCAGAACCCCAAGTCAGCTATTTGAAGCTTCTAGATCATGTCCCAGAAAAGGAAAGGTGCTAGTTAGGTACTGTCAGCTACGAGCTGGGGCACGAAATGCATGAGCAGTTTCCCTGCTTCATCAAGGCCATCATCTTGTGAGTTGGGAGATTCTTTCTGGCATCTGAGCTAAATCCCTTCCACAACAATAATAATTGTCTTCCCTCATGTCCTGAGATCAGTGGGAACAGAGGAGCGGCTGCTGTCAATTATGCTATATCGGATTGAGACAAATTTCCCACCCAACCTCCTTTGCTCTTGGCTGCATCTCCCCATCCTGAGCTTCCATGGAGAAGAGAGGAGTCCATGGATGGGGATTTCCCTGGTCAGCTTCTGGCAGCAGCGTCAGGGGTGTGAGTGCTCAAGGTGCCAGGAGGAACCATCCCCGGGGCATTCCCCTGAGGGGTCTCTAAGTGTTGGGTGAAATTTAAGAAGAGCGAGCTGCCTTCCATCTGCCAGCCCCAGGGGTCAGCTCCCCCAGATGGTGCAGGATGGGCGAGGGCAAAGGGCAGGGGGAAGCATGTCAGTTGGAACATCAGAAGAGTCAAAATAAAAACTGCTCTGTTTGCTGTCCACGGCTTTTTTTCTTTTTTAATCTCCCAAAAGGAACACAACCCTACAATAATACTGCAGTCCTGTGTAAATAAACACCAGCCTGCAAGTGCCTCTTTAGTCTGCTCTCTGGATTCCTGGGATTGAGAACACAGGCATGTTCCTTAACAAGGTGTCCCAGCTTGGAAGTACAAAGGTCATCCGATGCAGGTGTTGAGACACCGACACCGGGGGTGAGCCGTCTACTGGGGCCGGGGTGGGGTGGGAAGCGGGGCGAACGCTGCGGGATTGGCTTCCCTGTGGGTAAGGAAGCAGAGGAAAAATGCTGGTTTCCGATCAGTCTAGAGGTAGAAACAGATGAAACAATCTCAGTTGGATTTGAGCAGCTAAGAGCCTCTTTGGAAGCCCAGGTCTGGGCCTCTGGAGCTTGCTTTTCAGCTGCCCCAGCTGCACATTCCTGAAAAGCTGGCACTTGTGCGAGGCATCTCCCAACTCAGACATGAGTCACGCCAGCTTATTTTAAGTGCTGACCTCTTCCCGGGAAGGGACTCTGACAAGGAAAGCCACGTGCTGTGAAGCAACCATGGACCTGGGCCAAGGGAAACAGAGGCCCCCCACAGCTCCCTGACAACCTCCTTCCCAGAAGCCCAGTGTGAGCAGAGGCCGGGAACAGCTGCGGGCACACACGTCCCTGTCCCTCGCTGGGCAGAACGGTGGGCTGCGGACACCAGCGGCTCTTGTGCCTGTTGTGATGCTGCTGAAGGCCAGGGCAGTGGGCAGCGGGCAGGGAGAAGAAGCCTGTTGTTTCCTCTTTCTAGGACTCTGGTCTTGTTTGTACAATCCACACCGAGGCGTCCTGAGAGGCTACTGTGGCCTTGGGGATAAATGGACAGAGGGAGTACGAAAGCTCACGTGCACACGGCCAAATGAATTTAAGTCTTTTAATAATTCATATCCCCATTTCCATACACAGCCCCACTTAAAGAGGGATCCCAGGGAAACCTAAAAGCTTTTCTGATTGCACAACTCCTCCAGCATCTTCATAAAAGGTTCTCAACTGGCCTCTCAGAATCGACGGCCTCAACGCTTATGAAGAAAAACTAATAGTTCCAGCTGGTAGTCATTGAAAAGTCACTTAATATTTCTCAGTGCAAGGAGCTATACTTAATGGGACACAATGTTTTTTCCCTAAGCAGTTGGGAAAAAACCCTTGACATCATATTAATAATGTCAAGTTTTATTGGCTCTCTCATTTGACACGATATTAAACTTTTCAGACTCTATCTCGACTGAGGTACAAGGTTGTTAAAATGCGGACAGATCGGAGCACTACAAAAATGCGGTGTGGAAGAAATGCCTGTCCGGGTGAGTGGAGAGAGATGGAGAGGATCGTGACGTGGGGTTTAATAGACAACAAATCCCACTGTGGGGAACCGCTCTGAGTACATCGCCCCCTGCCCTGCACTGCCTTCTTGCTGAGGCCGATGGTGCAGGCGTTGCAGGGGGGGATGGGCTTCAAAACTCCATGGCGTGCACATGTAAGAATAACATCTATTGGATGTTGGGCAGGGGGGAGGGGGAGGAGGAAGGAGGGAGAGGGGACGGGTATATGCATACACAAAGAGTGCAATGCGCACCACCCGAAGGATGGACATATTTGAAACTCAGACTTGGGGGGGGCAAGGGCAACAGATGTAACCTAAACATCTGTACCCCCATAATATACTGAAATAAAAAAAAATATGGGTTAAAAAAAAAACAAAACTCCATGGCATGGGTTGTTCACCGTCCTCTGCTAGCCTGGCTCTCCGAACAGCGTAAAGTGAAAACATCAATGATAAGACAGATGACAGGGTCTGCGGCAAAACCCAAGCACGGCTTTGCTCCATAGAACCTCCCGGGGATGGAAAACTCCCTGGTTTCTAATAATAATGGTAGCTAACACTACCTGGTGCTACCACGTGGCTGACACTGCTCTAAATGCCTTCCCGTATTAACCCTTGTTGGCTCCTCACAAGAACCAGATGAGCTAGATGCTGCTGTTGTCACCACAGTCCCCATTTGAAGACAGAAAGCTGAAGGAAAGAGGCATCAAGTGATTTGCCCAAGTCTGACAGCCAGTAAGTAACAGACCTGGGAACCCTATTCAAACAAGATGTAGCTTGAGATTATGTTCTTGCCACCCTTCAGTACAAAGGGAGCCACTAAGGAAATGAAAAATGTCACATCTGCAAAGGCTGGGGACCCCAGCCGGGCCCGTAGACCTCTCCCTACACCTGGCACCCCTCCCCTTTCACCATTTTCACCGTGAGGGCCTGACAGGCACGCAGGGGGACGATTCCGGCAGGCAGTCAGCACCGACTTCGCCTGTCAGGCGCAAAACCATAAATAACATATTTTAAGCAAAGAAAACCCCAGCAACCCAATAATGCATGTCTAAAGTCATTTTGATGTTTGAGAGATACAGTAATACCTTTATGCTTTGTTTAAAGAAATTGTTTGCAGCATATTTGTAGTGAAATCACTCCAAAGAGTTTATTTTGGATGATTGATTTATAGGAATCCAGCTCCCATACCCAGAGGATGACACTTAAATCATATCTTCTTTTCATTTATAATAAGGAACGAAATGATCATATTTTGACAAGTCTGATCATTTTGGGGGTTGAGCAGGTTCCCTCGGTGGGCTCAGTCTATAGCTCGCAGAGCTGATAGAATATTATTATGTCTCATTAAAATCAGCTGCAGCGGCTCTGGCTGGCTGCCCCCAAGAAAACAAAGCTATTGGCAGTTTATCCTGGAGTAGTCAGTCTACCTACTGACTTCTAAGAAGGGGACACCTGGAAATCTCTTTACTTACGATTGTCAAAGCCTATCTTCCGTGGGTTTGAACTTAGAGCATCCCTCTTAAAAGACCCCCGTCCCAGGGGTGACACTCACAAGTCTTTGTGTCCTTCCCCTCCTGGGTGCTGCTGCAGCTTCTGACCTTCTGACCCCAAGAGGCCACATCACATTCCCAGGCCTAATGGGAATCTTAACTGCCCAGGCTTAGTGGCGTGGTAAAACCTGCTGTTTTGGCACCTGCCCTTTAGCTAAACCAAACAAGTCGATTTTGTAGCTCTCGTTTGTTTCCAGATTTGCAGCTGGGGCAGCAGCTGCCTGCGTGACATCCCCAGAATCTGAGCCGCCGTTTCCACACTTGTGCTCAGCTCCCAGGGCTGGGCTTGGGGTCATACTGAGCAAAGTCGGCCTTCTGCCCTGCCTTACTGCTCTGCCCTTCTGCCCTTCTGCATGCCTTACTACTCTGCAGACAATGGCTGGCCTCCTCTTCCCCGCTCCGAAAGGTGCCCGGCCCCGCATCGCTCCCACTTCTTGGGGAGAAGTGAGTTCAGTCTGTGACAACCACGCAGTGAAAAGACCAGGAAAGTTCTCCTGGAACAAAACCTCGCCAAGTTCTCGCGTCTGTGGCAGTCTGTGTAAGAGTAGTACGGTGAAAGATCTTCCTTCTCTCATCTCCCTCTTTCATCTTCCCTAGTCCCCTCCCCTCGACTTATCTTTCTTTTTCTCTCTGCCCCCAGCCCCCCTCCTTTTTCTATTCACTATCAAGAACAGCCAATTTAGCGGGCGGCCATACGGCTCCAGCAGAAGGCCCCGGGATCAGTGGCTATAGGGAATGGCTCAGCCGGAAGGAGAAATCAAAGATGAAATGAGCATTTGGATCTTGCTGAACTGAAGCTTAGCATCCTCTCTGCATTATTCATGTGTGACATTGTCACCCTCTTCCCTACACTCTCCACTGACTGCAACAGAGCCCTGTATCCAAGTGGCTTTGAAATACTTTGCACTATGCCAGTGACCTATCCTCAACCCTGCAAATGGCCCAGACAGGGCCAGGTTCTGGTCCGGCCCAGGTACGGCGCAGGCCAGGTAAGCATGAAACCTCAATCAGACTCCTTTGGCAGACACTTCAAGGAAGTGGGGAACAATCCTCATTGGGGGTTTAGCTCTTGATACCTTCACCAAATGCTCAAAATCCTAAGCAAGCAACTGGCCTCTATTTGATTGTTTTAAAATGTGAATTATTGACCTTGGGCAAATCATTAGATTTCTTTGAACTTCAAAGTTCCTTCTCCAAAACTTGAAGTTCATAACGCTTTCCTTACAGGAACGCTGTGAGGACTGTATTAGTTAGTACACACATGTAAACTGTAAAATGCTGAATTAATATAGAAATAATTAAGAAAGGCTGAAAGCGTTGGGTATTCACAATGTGCCAACCAGGATGTTATGGGCACTTACTTGCTCTTTGAACCTTCACAAAAATTTCTGTGAGGTCAATATTATTACTTTCCCCTTTCTCACAGAGAAGGAAATTCAGGAGGCTCAGAGAGGTTAAGGGAAGTCCAGAGCTGGAATTCCAGTCCGGGTCTTTCTCTTCCTCTTCCTCTGCACGTACCATTCCAGATTGGGGAGCAGTTAACTCTCCTAGCTTTGCACACAAACACAAATGTTGATTTGCCAGCATACCAAATATTTCTCCCTCTCCAGAATGCTCTTGGACTGGAGGCAGTTGGATGTCTTGGGCCTTAGCTACTCCATTTGCACCAGTTTTCCTCTGACGTGAAGGGTCCCCCCAGTGACTATTTGCGAGGCTGGCTGGGAAGGGTTGGCTCTCAGCTTGGGATTCCTGGAACGGGAGCACCCTGGAGCCCCCCAGAACCCACCTGTCTGTGGATCCCAGGGCCAACCTTTTTTCTTTCAGACTGTCTAAGGGAGCTACCCCTTGGCAGGAGTAAGCTACTACTGTCTCTGAGAGCCAGCACAGAACTTCAGGAGCACTAAATGTAGCAGGAGAAGAGGGTGGACATGCAACCCCTTTGATGGAGCCAATGAAAGATCTTTCGGGAGGATTACAGTGACACGACACTTAGCCCTCCTCCTGGGCACACGTTTGGAATAATTACCCAGGGCAGACTCACTCAAAGAGGAGGTAAGCTGGCTAAGGCTCTTAGAAGGCAGGCCCAATGACATTGTTCTGTATCCGTCCAGGGCTCAGGACGCGGCAGGGTCAGGTATTAGCTGATTATCTGATTCTGTCAGCAGAGAGCTTTCAGCGAGTCCAAAGAGCCGGCCCCAGATTTCCTCAGGGAAACGCTAAGCTTAGACACCTGCGGAGGGGTCCTCGCACGGAGTTCTGCCTCTGGAAGGTGTCCCGGGTGCTTCCCGTATCTGTGTCGGGGGTGGGCGCTGCAGCTCCCAAATGCCTTCCGAGCTTCATTTGCCACCGGGTTCTGGGAGATTAGGTGATGGGAATCTGTGGCTTCCCTCCCTCCGGAACCTGGGCCTCAGATTCCCTGTCCTGTTGGAAGCTTTAACATGGTCAGTCTACAGATACTCGTTTCTGCTGTTGAAAAGCTGTCCACCTCCAGCCTTGCTGGGAGTCTTGAAGGTGGCGGGGAGGAAGGGTAGGGCAGGAGGGGGTTGAGGAAGAGCCATTTCTGTGACAGAGCTCAAGGCCAAGGCAGGAAGACATGTGAGTGGATTTAAATGCCCACTATTTCCAATCAGGAGAGACCCAAATGACAGCAGGACATACTAAGCTTAGACAGAAAGGAGAACTAACTTGGGGTTGAAGGTAAGCCAGGATACCTCTAATAACCTTGGTACAATAACTAAATTTTATTATTTATTGCTCTAAGAACTTTTTCTTATATTATCTCAGTCTCTCCAACTACAAGAGAGATATGATCATTGGATTTCCATTTTACAGCTGAGAAAGCCAAGATTCAGCTAATTTAAATAACTTACCTAAGGTCAGCAACTAGCAAGTGGTAGGGCGAGAATTTAGACCCAGGGAATGTGACGCTAGAGCCTGGACTCCTCGCTGCTGCTTTCCAGCTGCTTCCCTGGAGAAAGTTAAGAACTGTGGGGGCTGGTTCCATCTGGCCAGGCTGAGCACATACGGGGAGACAAAGGGGACCTCATGGAGGGCCTTCGAGCTGTGTGGATTTGGGAATGTGGCATTGTCACCGATGTGCTTCCTTCCTTTTCTCCCTTCCCACCCAGTTTCTCCATGTTCCACCGCCTCCATGAGCTGGGGGGAGGTGGAAGTGAGGATGAGGGATCCGCGTGGGGTCCGAGTGCAGCCCCAGGTACGCGTGCCGTCGTCTGCTTTGCTCTCAGCACAGGTGTCTGACTCCCACCTGTTGAGCTGCAGGTCACTGACTTCCAGGTCGGGCCAGGAGGTCAGTCACCTTTTCCATTGATCCTCTGCCCTGAGCTGAGTTATCTCGCACAAGTGGTCCCCGCCAGCCCCTGCAGCTCGGGCCCTGCCGGGTCTCCTTCGCAGCTTAGAGGGTCTTAATCTGGTCCATGAGGCCTTGTCAGTTTCAAGAGCCCCCCCCTGACCTTTTAATAAACATTTCCTTTGTTATCAGAATTATTTCCTAATTCATTCCCTTCTGTCCTGGAAAATCTAAATCCTATTTAAGTTAATGCCCTTCATTTTCATTTATAAAGACAGATACAAAATAATTATTTCCTATCTCCGTGGTTTCCTTATCTCCCGTTCTAATAATGCCTTCAGCAGATGAACATTTCCCGTCAGCTGAAATAGTCTGAGTGTTTGGTGTTTTTCACTCTTTAAAGAAGAAAAATAAAATGCTTTCCCAGGCTTTGTCTCTTCTCTCTCTCTCCTCTTTTCTCTTTCAGACTTTTCCAGCTCCCTTCCTCTGTGCCGCTCTCCCTGGTCTGTCTCTCTCCTGCCGCCCTGGCCCCCGCCAGCCACGCCGAGCGCCTCTCATTCTCCTCTTGGTGCTGCAGTCTCTGCTGCCTCACATCTGAATTTCATCAGCCCCTGAGCCTGCCTTGGAGCTCGAGTCCCCCCAGCTAGTAAAATCGGTCTGGATGAGCCGACGCAGTCTCGGAAAAAAACATTCTTTGGTTTCCTCTCATGAAAACTAGCGAGCAGAGAATTCGCAGTTCCCTTCTCAGGGCGTCTCTTTGAAGTGTTTCACTGAACAGAGAGAAGATGGGATAAGGATTCCAGGTTTAACCAGCATCATTGAAACCAGCCACCCAGACTTCCAGGGACCCTCTCTGTTCCTTGCCGACCTGGGTTGGGGCAACACTGACTGTTATTTTGGGCTGATGTACCTGATCCAGTCTTTCACCCTCCTCTCTTTTATTTTAGGGTAAAACTCAATGCACGATTTAAACCCCGAGTTTGGGAGAAAGTCATTCATGGAAGCAGGCTGAATTTAAGGGGACCAGTTCTGTTCTCAGCAAAGAGTCGTTCAAATCCAACAGTTAGCCCTAGCTGAGTGTGCCTTCTAAATGCCAGCCAACTAAATGATCTCATTTACTTCTCAGGAAAACCCTGTGACACAGGTGCCCTTGTCCCCCCATTGTGCTGACGAGGAAACTGAGGCTCAGAGGGACTGAGTAATTCGCTCACAGCCCTTGGCCAGCGGTGGTACAGGTTACAGGTCTTTCTTCATGCCCCTCGCTCTCTGACATCTAGGCCTTGAAGAGAAGGGATTTTTATCACTCTTTCGGCTTTAAAGTCTTTGTCGAGGCCAAGAAGTTGCTGTGAAGAGCTCTTCTGTGAAGGTATCTAACAGATGAACTCCAAGCTCTTTTATCTTTGGCAGAGAATGCGGGTTATGAGGCACAGAGGGAAAAACCACAAGAGAAAGATGCTTGAAAGCATGGTGCTAGGGAAGGTCAAGGACTGATGGGTGGGGAACTTGGGATGTGTCTACATCAAATCCCTTCATTTTATAGTCTGGGAAGCTGAGGCCTGGGCAGGAGGCCGATCTCACCCTCGCGTTCACTCGGCCGAGCTTCTAAGACCCACTGATCTAACCATAGCCCCCAGAGAGCTCATTTCATCTTCTAGGAGGAGACCAAGTTATCTCGCATGAGATAATTGTATGAGATAACTGTCCCTGGTCCAGGGAGGCCAGGTAATTGGCACCTTCCTCTGTAAGACCAAGACTTGGGGTACAGAAGGGGCTTAGGAAGGCCAGCGGTGGCCAGAGGCTTCAGGATAAATGAGCAGTCATGAGGTAAACACTTCCAGACCCCCAAACTCTGAAAGGGCAAGTGTCCCTGAGGCCCCAACTCCCAAGAAGGATGTCCGATTTTGGTCAGTGGATAAGGCTGGCCAGTCTGTGCTGACCAATATGGTTGCTCATATTACTGGGGCTCAGTGATGTGCATGACGGGAACCTTACAAAATATCATCAATACAGTCTTCGTGCAGTTCAGGCTGGAGGGCAAGAAGGAGAATGTCAGCAAGGAAGACCTCAGGGCTGGAGACTATTTGCAAAGCAGTGTTAATCAAACACCATTTCATATTAGTAGAATGGGACACCTGGACCTAAAACCTTGCTGGTTGAGATAACATTTTCCAGTTGATGTTTGAAAGGCAGTAAGAGCTCTTCCTGTCTCCTATTGTCCTGTGATCTACCATTGGAACCATTCTCTTGATCCTAGGAAATACCTCTAAAAATACGTATATATGTAACTAGCAAAGAGAAGCATGTTCAGCTATGGGTATAACTGGTTTGATATGGAGCCGTGAGGGACTGGGGCTCTGAGACAAGTATGGTTTGGTAGGTGTGTGAGTTGCTGGTGACGGGGCAGATGGTGAACTTTGAAATGATCTGAGCATAAGTTCCTTCCACGGGGGATCAGGACCTTGGAAGGGGAGAAGAATGGGAGAGGGCAATCCTGCAATGTGTCTTCCTAGACACAAAAGATGCGTTGCCAATCTCACTTGCTCCTGGCAGCTGTGCCAGGGTGAAGGGAGATGTTGCATAGTAGACAGAGAAGCAAAAATTATCTGGAATTACCAGAGCTGAGTGCTAGTCCCACAGCTGTTGCTCAGTTTCAGTTATGGCCCCGTAAAATGAGGGTGTGTGGCAATAGGTATTTTCCAAGCCCCAATTTATTCATATGTGATTTTCGTGAGTTTTGTCAAATTTTCAAATATATATATTTTTTCAATTGGCTTATTTTAAAAATTTGTCTTCAGTCTGAACATGCTATTCATAAAACATGGATTTGGTGCACAAGTCATATTTTCTTTAATGTATATTAAAATGAACAGAACTATTCATTTTCTTTAAGGCTCATCTGTGTACCACTTAAAATTACCTTTTGTATTACCCTTTGAGGAACTCTGGGCCAAATGATCAGAGGCCCCCTCCATCTCTGCAATGCTGTGATGTATTACACAGGGGAATACCTTCCTTTTCCTTTCTAAATGGAGGACAAGATTTGCAGACGCTCTGAGTCCCTGCTGGGAAGGAGAAAAAGATCTGTATGTTTCACGGATGCTGAAGCCAGATTCTGAGAGGAATGACAAAGTCATCGCTAATTGCGGCCAATTACTCTATCGGGTGGTGCCGGTAAGGAAAATAACTTCCACTCTAGAGTTGTCTTGGAAAGAATTACCATACTGGTAAGTAATTTTGACTTGAATAATTTTTAATGCTAAAATTTGGCACACATACTTAGAGAATTTTAAAAATAATGCCTTCGTTAGAGCTTAATAAGGCAGTTTTGTAATTAATAAGCCATTGGTCCTACCTGTAATTTTGAGTATGAAGAAGAAGAAACATTAACTACGTGTTCTTTCTTTCTTTTTTCTTTCTTTTTCTTTTTGAATTTCTTTAGTTTCCCAGGGCTTGAAAACACCCACTGGAAGATGCCCTAGGTTGTTCCAGGAGACCTCACTTCCCATCCACCCCTTAGTCTAAAGGCACAAAAACTCATGGAGCAGCAATGAGCACAGTTCTCTCTAGCTGGGACCTTCTAATTCCTTCTGGCTCTTTTTCTGTTAGTAAAAAAGTGGTTGGTTTCTTCTTTTGTTTTTTTCTGTGCCTACTTTCATCATCTATAAAATGAATACGAAATGAGATGGCCTGAGGACTGTCATGTTTGAGCACAGCGTGTGTGAGTGTGTGTGTGTGTACATATATGTATGTGTGTGTACATATGTATGTATGCATGTAAGCTGTAAGCTGCTGCTTCATCTTTGAGCAAATACTGACACTTGACATAATTTAATTAATTTATCCTTTTATTTATTTTCATTCATTAAGTACTTATTAAACACTATCAGTCTTTCAATCCATCCATCCATCCATTGATCTACATTTTCAACAAATATTTATCAAATATCACTTATGTGCCCAGATGCTAAAGGAGATACAGTAGAGGTGTAAGAGAGACCTCCTGCCCTCTAAGACCTTATAATCTTTTTTTTTTATCAAAAAGACTTTGACATATGATAGTTCACTAACAATAGCACGTAGCAGGAGTGGATAACAACCATGAATGATGCAGAAGGTAAGCATTCTAAGAAGTAGCTGTTGGAAGAATTCAGAGAAAAAGAGAAAGGTCTTTGTAGGGTGGTAGAGTTAAAAAAATGGAACAAGAGGGAGCTTGAGCAGGGTATTAAAGTATGCATTGCAATTGGGTTGGCAGAGAAGATGGTCAAGTGTGAGAATTGGGCATTTTATTAATAGATAGAGTATCGGCTCTGCCATCCAAGTGCTGTGGGACTTTTGGCAAGTCTCTCAACCTCTCTGATCCTCAATGTTTTCTTCTGTAAAATGGGAGCTGGACTGGTTGCTCCAAAATTTTATGATCCAATGAAAATCTAGACAGAGCAAGGGCATGAGTGATTTCAGTATGGATGCAGGAGAAAGACTGAATGACCTTCGAATGACCTTTCTAATATGCCCAGAGTGACTGTTCTGCATCAGAAAGCATGGGCTATGTTTGAACTGAGGGCCATAGCCTGGAGGTTTGATCCAAATTCGCTTTCCCTGGACTGGAAGAAACACAGTCTCACTATCTTGCCAACAACTCCTTGTGGCAAATTCAGTACCCTGCTTGATGCAGCATTTGGAGGAAATTTTTCCATGAAAACAAAAGTTTTTGCTTAATTATTCAGCACATTCATGCATTTAAAAATACTGTCCACTCTCTAACTAGCTGTCTTTTAAACAAAGCTTCTTGTCTCCCGAGGAGCTGGGCCCCCATTGTCTAAGGCTTCTTTATAAAGGACTCTGGGCCAGGCATAATCTCAGCTGTCCCTGGGTTTAGAGAGAAGCTTCCCCAGGCAGAGTGAGGTGTCTGAACTGCTCTTCTGCAGAGACATGAGGAAGGCACCATGTAAGCTCCCTAGGGGCTGGTGTAGGCAAAGCGTGGATGAAGGTTAGATTAGACAATGAGACAAGGTCATTTGCCCCTGTTGTGGATGGTGGGTTTTAGGGGATCAGAAAAGTTTTTCTGCACACTGTCTCTTGATCCAATTTTATTTATCCATTCATCTAACATCCACTCATGTTGCCATCCATCTGACATATATTCATTGACTATTCTGTGCCCCACACTGTTCTATGTCCTAAGACCCTCATGTACAGAGAAGAATCAATGTAGGACAATTTTCAGGGGAAACTGGAAATTTTTCTACTGGCCTTGAGGAGACCTTGCAAATTTTGCCTTGCCCAAATTTATTATCTGATTTCTTTGAAGCTTTTAAGTCACATGGCATTTGGGGGAGTTGGCTCCACTGATAAAGGTTATTTCACCTTGAGTAGGGGTCAGACCTCAGCTCCCAGAGGGCAGGACCATGTCTGTCTTACCGACTTCGTGTATAGCTAAGCCCTGCACTAGCTAGCTCAGCGTAAGCCCAATAACTAAAGGATTTGGATGATGAAAATGCTATTTATCAAAACAGCAGCCCACTTAGATGCCGGAGTTACAGCATTTGATGCAGTCACCAGCCTACGTGTGTCCCCTTAATATTCAAGCCTGCTTCCCCAGCCTCCTTGGTGAAGATGCCGGAACAGCAACATCAAAGAGAGAGAAAGTGCCTGCAGTTGGAATTGTGAGTCATTTTAAGAGTGAAGCCAGACAGCTGGGGAGGGACTGTCACTTTGCCTGTGATCCTGCCTGAGGGTCTTTCTGCCACCATTCACCTTTTCTGGGGAACTTCCTTTCTCCCATCAGGGACAGAGATGTGGGCGGAATGGAGTTTGCAGCCATCTCCAACCCTGGGCCACAAAAGGTAGCTGGAGCTCGCCAATCAATGATTTCCATAACTGGATAGAAAACAATGAGAGGGAAGTAGCATTCAGAAAAGGTTTAGGTAGACATCTGGTGAGACTTCCTGACTACTAAGGTCCCAAAAGAGACTAAGGAGTTCCTGAATTAGCCATGACCTTTGGTTTCTTCATCTGTTAAACTGGGATAAGAATACCTATCTTGAAGATGGCTGTAATGATGGGATTTAAAGAGATAATGTAAATGGGGACACCAAGCACAGCGGTTGGCACATACTAAGCACTTAATACTTATTGCCGGAATCTGAATGTGACCCCTAGAAAGGAGAGCAGGGCTTCTCCAAGAAAGCAGCCTCTAAGCTGGACCACATAAACTCCTAAATATTTTGGCCAATAGGATGCTGCCTTTCAATGACAGTCCATCTTGCAAATGACTCCTCTGATATTGACTTTAAAAACAAAATGATTATCCTGAGCCCCTTTTGGAAACATGAAACACAAAGTGCAAAGAGATCATCGCCTTTCTGAGATTCTGTGATTTGCCCATGCGGGGAGCCAGGAGGTCTCCCGAGCCATCACTTAGGCCTGAACATAGCTATGGTTTCTGAGCAGGTGGGAGAAAATAAAAGCCTAGTATTTTGTCAATAAGTGTCTTAACTCTGTATTGCTAAGTGTTTGTTTCCAATTCCCTATTCCTTTCGTACATCAAAAGTTAAAAGGGAAGGGATTCTCCATCCACAGTAAGGACAAAATCATAGAGAACTGGATGGCAAGAGAGCAGTGAGGGTTTAAAGTAGACATTGGCAAGAACTTTGAGATAGAAAAGATTAAAATTGGAATGGATAGTCAGGGCTAGCCTGAGATCTTTGTCAGATGTCTTCAAGAATGGGAGAGGCTACCAACTACTGTCTTCCTAATGCAGGTGCCTCATAAGATCACCTTGTAAGATTTCTTCCTCATCCAAGATTCACCAGAGACAAGCTGGGCAACAGCTGTCATGCTTAACTTAAGAAGCTACTGAGTGTGATCAGGGTCAGAGGCAGTCCCTTTTAAGGGTATGTTTTGTTTCTGCTGCCATTTGGTAAAGGGAGGCACTGGGCTGGGAGACTTGTTTGACAAGGGGGGTCAGGAAAATGGCAATTGTGGATCCCAGGTGGCTAGAAAGCCTTCCAGTGAAGGTAAACAGAAGGGGAGATAGATCGGGGGTGAAGGGTCACTCCATTAGGAGGCTGACAAGGCCAGCTGTCTTCTGGAGTGTCTGGAGTGAGGGATGCTGTTGTGATTGGCCTCAGTCTCAGGATGGGGCACAGAAGGAGTCAGAGGATGAGAGCACAGGGTGGAGGAAGGAGGCCCCAGCAAGCATGAAAAAGGGGCATCTCTAGCCCAGATAATTTCTGCTGTAGCATGGAGACTGCTAGCTTTGGGCAGGTACACCTTGCGCTGCGATTGTGCCAAATGGAGTTGAGTGGTTGGTGCAAAAAAAAAAAACACAACAACCCCTCCAAACCACCCCCCCACTTACTCATTTGCATGTGGGTTTTTGTATCTCATTTGCCTACTATTCACTTAATGTCAGGCACATAACTTCCTGGCTCCTGCTTCTTTCCTTCCCCAGCCCCCACCAAGCCTTTCCTCTCCTTCCTGGCTAACACCTCTCCCTCCACCCCTGTGGCATTTTTTTTTCCTCTCCATCGTGTGCTCTTCCTCTTCCAAGGTAGTGCCAAGAGCATAGATTTGGCCCTGGGTAGACCTGTACTCTTATCTGGCCTCCTCCGCTTACCTGTCTTTTGAGCATCAACAAACCCATAGTCTCGCATTTGCTCATCTATAAAATGGGAACAATAATACCTACGTCTCAGAGTTGTTGCAAAGAATAAATGAGGTCAAGTCAGCATAAAGCACCTGGCCCTACTGTAGGAACCTGAGAAGAGATGCTGGTTCTGGTCCGGGCTCTCTCCTGATGCCTTCCCCGTCAATCAGGGAGTCTGTGACTCTGTAGTCCCTGGTTGGTGTTTTCTTTGGAACTGATGGATGAGCCCACTGATTCTTTAAATTGTTGTCTTTCTTGGTCACGTGTCTGTGTTGCATTTAGAGCCGGGGAAAGCGGATAGGAACAGTGGTAACACCAGTGTTCCTTTCTGATATCTGCCAGTGTCCTGTGAGGGCTTTTTTCATTCATCTTCCACGATGTCCAAGCCTGAGGACGCCCGGTTCCTAATCCCTGGGCCGGCCTGCTTCCTCCGCACCCTCCCTCCCAGGCTTCACGTCAGCCTAATCCCCAAAGCCTGTGGCACGTCACCAAATCCCTGGCTCCACCAATGTTCCCGAGTAGGCAACCTGCCCCAGCCTGTCGGAGATACCCGGACCAGCTTCTGAGAACCTGTCGCCTCTTTATCCACATGGCATCCTGGCTGCTCTCCGGGCATTAGCTTCAGAGGTCATATTTTGCGAGATATATAGCAAGGCGAAAACTGTTAAATCCCGACTCCGCATCCTGAGGAGTCACTTCTGGGAAACTCCCCGTCAGCCATTTTTGTTTTCTTTTCTTTCTCTGAAGCAAGGGCGAGGGTTGAATAGCTAACGCTCGAGTAGCATTTCCTAAACACCCTACGTATATCATTTCATTTAATCCTTGTGACAACCCTATGGAGAAGATGTCATTATTGTCCCCATTTTACAGATGAGACTGAGAAGTTACATAACTTGTCCAAGGTCTCATACCTGGGAAGGGTGGAGACAGGACTTTAACCTGGGCAGTCAACTCCAACATCCATTCTCTTAACCGCTGCTCATGACAGATTAACATAGAGGAGATGTGTGCAGAATGAAAAGTAATTATTCTTGATGGTTTCCAAGCATGGGATAAGAAAGAGCAGATTTATGTTGTAGTAAGTGGAATTAAGTGACATCAGGTAGAACTTTCTATTTCAAAGAATCAATAGCAGGGCTAGCATGATCATATGTATGGGATACTCAGGTACTAAATAGTGGCTCTCTTGGGGTTTGCAAAAACCAGGTGTCCCTCTGCATGGAGGAGAGTTGGTGTCTATAAGTAAGGAGTTGGGACTCGGAAGAGGATTAAGGACTTCTGGAAGGTTATCAGAGAATCAATCAATTAATATTTGTTGAGTATTATGTTTAAGGTACAATACTTAAATGAGGATTTACTGAGATTTTCTTCTGCGCAAGTCCCTACGCCAGGCACCAAAGAAGATGGGCTGGGTCACCTCCTTGGGTCCTTTCCAGGTTCAGAAGCCCACAGAGCGTCATAATAGTTTAAGCAGGTGTAGGGCAGACTTAATGGCCTCTACTTTTTCCTCTTGTATCTGGCCTGATGTGGTCCAGATCTCAGTCTATGCCTTCTCAGGTCCGAGACCCTTTGCTGCTGGGCTGGGACAGCCCCACAATCTCTGGATTCAATCCAGACTTAGTTCCAGACCTCCTTCCCCAATGGGTTTGAACAGAATAGCACCCCTGATCTGCAGGTCTGTGAGGGCATCTTCCCCCAAGTTCCCTTTAAAGGCTCATCTGAACCTTGTCTAGTTGGTTCCTAGGAGGGTTAGTGTCAGTTCTTTTTGACCCGGACGTAAATTTATAGGAGAGTCACTCATTCGCTTAGTTATTGGTTCGTTTATTCTCCAAACAGTTATTAATAGTCACATATGTGACAAATTCTGTGCAAGAGCCGAGGGATGTAGAGATCAAAGACTTCTGTCTGTTCCTGCTCTCAAGGGCCCACTGTTTAGTGGCAGAGACAGACAACTGCAGAACAGGTTGTACCACATCCCCAGACCCATCCCGGCTTAGGGGGACAACCTAGAAAATCTGTCCCTTGATCAGGGACCCCACTGGTCCTGTATTTTTAGTATGGCTACATTTGCCATCCATCCTACCAATTAATTAATTAATTGTTTTTTATTTTATATTCTGGAAGTCTGGGTGTTTTGAAGGGAAAATGCAAATTCATGCAAATCAGCACATAAATTTATGCAAAGACAACATGGAAATGTGTCCCCAGATTTCCCGGGAAAAAAATCTGGAGGCCTCAGCCGGTCCCTCAGCAGGCTGCCTGTTCCCAGGCCTGTCCTGTCTTCCTTTTTGTTTGGGTTCCTAATCTGTGCTGGGCTCCCCGCCTGGCCACTCCGAGGTCAGTAATGCAGGTGGGCAGGCAGCGGCCTGGCCATCCATTATCCTGAAACCTCTCAGCTTCCTGAGCCACCAGAAAACTCCCTCACTCCCTGTAATCGGCCTTCATTTGAAACAATCAAGAGATTTCCTACCATTTTCCCTATGACCAGGTCTTGGAAAACACTCAGATGCTGAGTTTCAGATTTGGAGCTTGACTTGACAAAGGGACTTAATGGACGAGGCTGGCTGTGTCTGCTTGTGGTTATTGAAAAATAAATCCAAACCGTTTTATTGACCATCTTCTGTGCGCACAGCCGTGGTTCCCCGGAGAGCTGGGAGACGAGGGTGCGGGGTGGGGAAGCAGGGTTGGGAGGACTGCAGAAACGGTGGGTCTGCAAGGTAAGGCTGCCCAGCAGGTGTCACGGTGATAAACAGCCTGTCTCCTGCTCTGGACAGCAAACCTCGTAGAAGCCACATGGTGGAAGGAGGGGCCGTGAGGGCAGAGGCTGACAGAGACAGAGACGGGGATCAGCCTCGTCGACTTGCACAGTGTCATCAGGTAGTCTGTGGCTTTGCAGAGTCAGAGAGCAAGGGGAGCTGGACAAAGCCCAGGGCTCAGCCAGCGTGGAAAGGACAGCAGGAGGGAGCGCTGGCCCGAGGGAGGAGCTGGCCACCCGTGGCCAGGAGAGCAAGGACACAGCACCGTGTCCAGGTCTGTGCCGAGGCACATGCAAGCTCATGCGCCATCAATTGTCAAGTGTGGCCGGTCCCTCGTGAAACGTGGAAGCTGAAGGCTGCCTGGAGGATTCAGTTTAGGCTGGCTGTGAAGAACTCCCGGAGGGTGGGCATTGTGAGATACCAGAACAGGTGACTAAGAGAGGATGCTGCATCTCCCTCCCTTGGAGAGTCGTCGAAACAAATCGGAAACCCATTTGTTGTGTGGGAGAGGAGGCACAGTTCTGTCTGGAGGCAGGGGGATGGACTAGCTAACTTCTGGGAGTCCACGGAGACCAAGGATAGATCTACCCCAATGGATCTATGTACGGCATCAACTTGCCTGCTCATGTGTGGCCATGTCCAGAGACACAGAGCTGGGTCTTTCTTACTCTCTTTCCCTCCTTCCCTCCAAAGAGAGTCTCAGTAGATCAGTGGGTCAAGCCATCTCCTCCAGTGTGAAAAGGAACTCTGTTTCCTCGGGTCGTTTGTGCCCTCTGCCTCCTCTGTGTGGATGCAGAGCTTCTCCACGTCTCTGAGGGAGCTCCCTTCTAGGCCAGCAGCGCTGAGCAGCCTTGTTGCCATTCCGGCCGGACCGGAGCTCAGCCCTCTGGAGGGGCACAGGGCAGCGTTCTGGCAAGCGAGCATGTCAGAGCGGCTCTGGCGTTTCCCTAGAACAATTCAAATTGCTTTTTTTACACCTCACTGCACTATGCCAACCCTGATTCACATTATTTGTGCACTCGCTAAGTGTGCATTATCTGATCCGTCACCCTGTAAAACGCTGCAAGAGGAATCTGTGGCTCCTGTCTGCTGCTGACTGTGGGTCAGGCTCAGAAGTCTCTGCACAAATATTTTTGCAAAATGGGACGGAAGGAATAAACCCAATGCCACTGACAACAATAGCCCATGATGGCTGTGGGCTGGGAGAGAAAGTCCATGCCTCCAACTCAGACTCTCCTGGAAAAGACAGTTCAACCAGAAAGCTCCAGAACCTTTCCTTCCATGGCCTCCTTTCTGTGTCACATTATTTAACAGGAAGAGACAGGCAGGAGGGGGAAGAAGTCTTTGAACCCAGCTATGCAGATTCCCTCTGACTGATGCTTAGGGTCTGGAGAGAGCTGGAGGCGGGAGGGAGACGGGGAGGCATTGAGAACGAGCAGGAGGGACAATACTCTCTGTCTTGTGAATGTCTCAGCCTCTCTAGGGGTGAATAGGGCTCCCTGTTCTGCTCAGCACAAGGTACTCTGAAAATTGATCAAAGCCCCTGGAATCCTTCCATTCTGGGTCAGCTGGGAGCTTTGCTAACTGGCAGCTCCCTATACCAAGCCCCAGAAATAGCTTATCTGTAGGAAGCCCAAGTATTCTAAAGTTAGTTGAAAACTGATGGCTCTTGCTCTGACCAGACATTATTCTGCCCTTCTGCTTATCTCTCCTGTAAATCTGGATAAATGGGACACTTTTATTCTTTGAGATCTCATTCTATTCCAAATGGTCACTGGAATTTTGGAGTTTACCCCATCGGGGGATCAGGGTCTTGTTTCTAAATGGAAACAGCTAGGATCTCCTGTAGGTTGGCCGAAGGCGCTTATCCAAATTTGAAAGTGGATCCCTCTTTCTGCAGGGAGACCTTCAGATTCATCTTCACATTCAAGACAAATGATTTTCTCTGCAAGAGGCCAGGTTTCCTCCACCATCTCAGCTCTGCATTTAATTCACTGGGTGCTTGTGGAGAGCACGCAGGGTGCCTCAGCCTATCCCAGGGCCTATGGAACGGAGGGAGCGGAACAAGAAAAAGACCGGGTCCCTGCCCTGGGGTTGCTTATGATCTGGTCGGATTGACAAATAGCTATCTTTCCCAGCTGTTCCTGATTTGGCTCGAGCCCCAGGGCTCCTGAAGGGCATTTTGCAGCAGCGAAGCCCAGGGGTTGCCCAGCTGAGAACCACATTTCCTTTCTTTTGGCAGGAGCCGGCAGCGTCCACAGGGGAGCTCACATCTCAACGAAAACAAGAAATCTGATGCTTCACTGACAGCTCATTTTCTCAACCTTCATTCTGGGGAAAGGCGACTTCGTGTTCCAGCTGCCATATTGTAGCTGCAACCCCTGATGCACCATCAATTAAAAACAGCAATAATTATGCATGGGAAAAAAGCCACAGATAATAGGCTTCCATTAGATTAAGTAGTTATATGAATAAAAAAAATAAAACCTATACTTTGGCTAATTAAACCCACTCACCATCTGATTAAGATGTGTTGTGAGACCATGGAAAAGTACCCACCACTAACTGTAAGTAATCCGGCACAGATGGGAATTAATAGTATATTCCCTGGCTTAGAGATAATGGATCTCCATAGAGGTTGATCGGAATCGTTAATAAGCATGGACACGATGGACAGTCCCAAACAGCTGGTGCCTAATGCTGGGGTCGGGGCAGGCCGTGCTCCCAATAAAAATGGCTTCTCAATTCCACTCCACCTGCTGAGAGGAGGGGATAGATGTGCTGCCCTCTCGAGATGCCATCAGCGTTGAGGTTCTGCTGGAGTTCTGGACCTGCTGCCTGGGCTCAAGTGAGCTGAGGAGGAATTGCAACCCAAGCAAAGGGGGTGAAGTTAGGCCCCGGCTGCTCGGCTTTGCAGAGATCTCTGTGCTTCAGAGGTAACTGGGAACCCAAGCCCCCGTGCTCCGGGAAGGCGGGTATGCCCATTGCTGAAAGCGGCACTCTCCTAGGGGCAAGGCTTGGGTTACCACGGGAACCAGGTCTGGGTCTGGGTGACACAGCCCAGGGCTGCTGTTTTGGGGGCTGAGAATCCAGGGCAAGCCCCAAATACTGTCTGGAAGAGGCAGCACAGGGAGTGAGCAGGGATCTGAGGGCCAGGAGCTGGCTGGCCAGAGCTCCCCCAGACAGAGAGTGTCCAATACCCATTTAGCAGCTACTCTCTGGCCTCCAGCCTCCGTCCTTTAGAGCAGCTGTGAGGAGAGCTCCCGGGCCCTGCCTTCTAATTACCACTAATTAGGTAAATGCTGAGATGCCTCGCTCTCCCTCCCCCCACAAAGGCAACAGAGAGATACACGGAGAGGTCAAAAAGAGCCTTTTCCAAATGCAGACAGGCACGGATGACATGGCCTGAATGCCAAGCAGCGGCTGCCCAAGGGAAGGGGAGAGGGGCGAGGGCAGCGCAGCTTCTGAGAGTGTGGCCAGCCTCTGGGGAGGCACCGGGAGAGGAGAGGGAGGAAGCCGGTCACAGGCGAGGGGCTGCGGTTTCAGCTCCTGCACTTTCCCAGCCAGGGCTCCCAGTCTCCCCTCAGAGCAGCAGAGCTGTCTGGTTGAGGGTCTGCTCCTTCCGGAGTCTTTGTCTCAGCGTCCGTGATCTCCTGGGTCTCTCACGTCTATGGCTTTGCCTCTTAGCCTGCTAGTCTGGACGGGAGTGGAGGGGCGAGGCCTGCTCAGGCTCTGTGTAGGGAGGAGGGCACTGAGGACAGCAATGCAGAGCCCTGGGGTCAGGAACTACCGTACAGGCACAACTCAGAGAGAGCGCAGGCAGGTTCCACACCACTGACATAAAGCAAATACTGCAATAAAGCGAGTCACACACAGTATTTTACTTCCCAGTGCATATAAAAGTTATATTTGGGCGGGGCGCGGTGGCTCACGCCTGTAATCCTAGCTCTCTGGGACGCCCAGGCGGGCGGATTGTTTGAGCTCAGGAGTCCGAAACCAGCCTGAGCAAGAGCGAGACCCCGTCTCTACTAAAATTAGAGAGAAATTAATTCGACAACTAAAAATATATAGAAAAAATTAGCCGGGCATGGTGGCGCATGCCTGTAGTCCCAGCTACTTGGGAGGCTGAGGCAGGAGGATTGCTTGAGCCCAGGAGTGTGAGGTTGCTGTGAGCTAGGCTGACGCCACGGCACTCACTTTAGCCTGGGCAACAAAGCGAG
>CAUYSK010089636.1:0-14554 GCA_963575035.1 Avahi laniger
CTGGGCTCAAGCAATCCTACTGCCTCAGCCTCCCAAGTAGCTGGGACTACAGGCAGGCACCACCATGCCCAGCTAATTTTTTTCTATATATTTTTAGTTGTCCAATTAATTTCTTTCTAATTTTAGTAGAGACGGGGTTTCGCTCTTGCTCAGGCTGGTTTCGAACTCCTGAGCTCAAACAATCCACCCGCCTCGGTCTCCCAGAGAGCTAGGATTACAGGCGTGAGCCACCGGGCCCAGCCCTAAAACTATTTTTTCATATTGCTTTTTCTCTCTTTCTACGTTTTGTTTTATATTACACCATTTGAAAGTAAGTTCCAAAGTAACTGAAATAGAAGTGAGAAGAGTGATTAACCTTGGGGGTTAGCAGTGAATTGGATGGGCACAGGAGAGCCCTCTAAAGCACTAGGAATGTTCTACATCTTAATGTCATGGTAGTTCCATATGTAAAAAGTCATTGAGCTCTGGGAGGCCGAGGCGGGCGGATTGTTTGAGCTCAGGAGTTCGAAACCAGCCTGAGCAAGAGCGAGACCCCATCTCTACTAAAAATAGAAAGAAATTAATTGGACAACTAAAAATATATAGAAAAAAATTAGTCGGGCATGGTGGCGCATGCCTGTAGTCCCAGCTACTCGGGAGGCTGAGGCAGGAGGCTCGCTTGAGCCCAGGAGTTTGAAGTTGCTGTGAGCTAGGAAGACGTCACGGCACCTAGCCCGGGCAACACAGTGAGACTTTGTCTCAAAAAAAAAGTCATTGAGTTATACACTTTAGATCTGTACACTTTACTGGAAGTTAAGTGGGGCGGAAAAGTTGTGGTCATTATGACACTTCATCCCTAAATACTTAAGCATGTATTTCCTAGGAATAGGACATTCTCCTACATAATAACCATTATCACACTTAAGAAAATTAACAATAATTCCATAATAACTAATAGTCAGTCAGTGATCAAAATTCCCCATGTTCCAAGAATGCCATTTATAGTTCTTTCCCATTCCATTCCTAACCCAGGGTCATACATTGCATTTGGCTGTTGTTTCTTTGGTCTTGTTTGGTATAGAATAACCCCAATCTTTTTATCCTCTATGAGACTGACTTATCAAATAGTCCAGGCCTACTGTCTTACAGAAAGCCCACATTCTGAATTTGTTCAATTGTTTCCTCATGGTGCTTAACTTTTCCCTCTATCCTCAGTGTTTATTATAAAACAGAAGGTCCAGAAGCTTGGCATTCAACATAATCATTCCAAGCAAGAATACTTCACAGATGATGTCATCCACTTAGTTTTAAATTTCAAGACTACCTAGGAGTTCTATTTGGTTCCTTCTTAGGAGTCTAACCCTGCTGTTTTGAAATCTTCTAATTCACGTATAATAAACTGTTTCCTTGTGTGTTTTATAATTTTGGACCTTGAGCATATCAGTAGGGCATTATCTCCGTGAATTCCATGAGACCTAGATGGGCCAAAGAAGGGTTTGCATTGCTTCTGCCCAATGCCTGAGTGTTATTACCATGCCAGGACCAGTTGTTATGTTGCTTGAGGGTTCATGGACAATGCAGGTAGTATAAATATGAACCCCATATAATGATGAGATCAGGTCCATAGTTAAGAAGTCACAGGAGAAACTTTAATCTTTATTTAGGGCCTTGGCAAAGACAGTAACGTTTCATTGTCACATTTATATATTCTGATGAAGAGATTTCACCTTTTCACTGAAGGTAATGTCCTTCAAACGTTCAGCTTTCTGTGAGAATCTGAGTTCCAACTATCCTTGTGACACTTGGCCGAAGGCCCAGTCTTGTGGTCACCACAGATTGACACGCATACCCCTTTGTTGCACAGAGTTACAAAATAACCCCACCAGAGGTCAGCAAATTTCTTCTGTAAAGAACTAGAGTTTTGTAGGCCATACAGTAGTATAGAACTACTCAATATTGCTGCTATAGCACAAAAGCAGCCACAGACAACATGTAAATAAATTGTATCACTGCTGTGTTTCAATAACACTTTATTTGTGGAAACTGAAATTTAAATTTCATGTAATTTTCATATGCTATGAAATATTCTTCCTTTGACTTTTTTACCAAGCACTTTAAAATGTAAAATCCATTCTTAGTTTGTAGGCTATCCAAAAACAGGTGATGAGTGGGATTTGGTCTGAGGGCCATAGTTCAGCAATACCTTAACACAATCAGCTCACATACTTCTCTGGTTTTACAACTTCTTTGTTTTCATCCTCTGTAGATTTTTACTTTCTAGTGGGCTCAACTATACATTTAAATAAAACCTATTTTAGTCAGCATTTCTGGGTGAAAGAGATATTTCTGGACATACAATAATACCACAAAGTGGAAATCTAAAACCAAAATAAGTAATATTACAAATAATTTCCTACATCTTTCCTTTTCTCACTCAATAATAATTGTCTCTTAGAAAAACATTCTTTTTACAGGCTACATTGTACTATGGTGTGGACATACCTTAGTTTATGTACTCATTGCCCTATTGACGGGCATTATTATTTTTTTTTTGTCATTATGAGTAATGGTAGTATATCCTTGTATCGATGTTCCTATACACTGATGCTTTTATTTTATGTACTAAATTCCCAATAGTGGAAGTTGTGGCTTGGAAGATATAGTACTTATAAATTTTGATAGATATTACTAAAGTGCTTTCCAATAAGCTGTGATACTTCACACTTCCACCAACAATGAAATGAGTAGTTTTCTTCTTGCACCTTTGTCATTAATAATTTAATTTTTACCAGACAGATGAAATGATCTCATGGTTGCTTTAATTTGCATTTCTCTCACAACCAAGTGAATATGAACAATGGTCATGCATTTTACTGTTCATTTGTGTTTTTGTTTTTTTTTTTTTTTTTGAGACAGAGTCTCACTCTATTGTCCAGGCTAGAGTGAGTGCTGTGGCGTCATCCTAGCTCACAGCAACCTCAGACTCCTGGGCTCAAGCGATCCTAGTGCCTCAGCCTCCCAAGTAGCTGGGACTACAGGCATGTGCCACCATGCCTGGCTAATTTTTTCTATATATTTTTAGCTGTCCAATTAATTTCTTTCTATTTTTGGTAGAAACGGGGGTCTCACTCTTGCTCAGGCTGGTCTCGAACTCCTGAGCTCAAACAATCCGTCCTCCTCGGCCTCCCAGAGTGCTAGGATTACAGGCGTGAGTCACCGCGCCCGGCCCATTTGTGTTTTTTTATTTTGAGACAGAATCTTACTCTGTTGCCCAAGCTAGAGTGCCGTGGCGTCAGCCTAGCTCACAGCAACCTCAAACTCCTGGGCTCAAGTGATCCTCCTGCCTCAGCCTTCCGAGTAGCTGGGACTACAGGCATACGCCACCAAGCCTGACTAAATTTTTCCATATATATTTTTAGCTGTCCAGCTAAGTTCTTTTCATTTTTTTTAGATGGGGTCTCGCTCTTGCTCAGGCTGGACTCGAACTCCTGAGCTGAAATGATCCACCCACCTCGGCCTCCCAGAGTGCTAGGATTACAGGCGTGAGCCACCGTGCCCGGCCTTGTATTTAATTTCTTCATTCTATTAGAATTTATTATTCTAATAAAATAGATTCTATTATTTTTATAACTGGTCTAAAATGCGGATCCAATTTTATTTTCTTCTAGATGTGCAAGCACCAAAAATTAAATAATTTACCTTTTTCCTACTGATTGAATGATTATTTTCATATTAAATTCTCCTAAATTCTAGGATCTATTCCTAGATACCTGTTATATTCTACTGAAATAATTTTGAGTCCCCACATAGCCAAAAAATCTTGCTTTTCCCTCAACCGTGAATATTAGTTTGGCTAACAACTTTCATCAGATCTTTGATGGCTCTGTTCCACTGCTTTTTAGCCCTCAGTTTGCCAGTGAGAAACAGCTATCCAATTCTCATTCTTTCATAGATTACCAGTTTATCTTTCTGAAAAGGTTTAAGATTTTTCTAAGTTTTTAATTATATAGCATATGTCCAGGCCAATCTTTGTTTTCCTTTTCCTATTGACAAATCAGTTGCCCCTATATATCTGAAGACTGGTTGGTATTTTCTTCAACACAGGGAGATTTTGTATTTATGTCTGTGAACACTTCTTCCCTCTATTTTATTTGTTTCTATAACATTTATTAAATAGAAGTGGACCTTTTGGCTCTCTCCATTACTCTTACCTTTTCTCTTGTATTTGCCACCTCTTTTTGTTAAATATTTTAAGACATGTCCTTAGCTTCATCTTTCAAAATACTCATTAACTCTTTAGCTATCCTATTATTTAGCCTGTCTAACTTTTAAAGTCAACAATCATACTTTTAATTTCTATAATACAAACTCTTTATGATCCTCTGAATAACTCCATTTTCATATGAAACTGATCTGGTTTTAAGAATGCAGTACCTCCTGAAATACAGTATTTTTTAATGTTCTAGTTGCTTTATCTTGGTTTTTCTCTGTTGCTGTTAGTGTCCCAGTCATACTTATAAACGAAAATCACGTTTATTTGGTGAGGACTTATTCCTGTACAGTTGTATAGGTCCAGTAAATTTACCATCAAAATGGTAAGTGGTTTGGTATGTTGATAGACTATGATATTGTAGTTTATAATAAGAAATATGTATTTTGATCTTCATCTCCTGTTTCAGGCACAGATCTCCTAAAATCAATGTAAGTTCCTAAGTGATCGGGGATAGTGGTGCTAGGTGCATCTTAAAAAAAAAAGAGAGAGAGACAAAGTCTCATTCTGTCACCCAGGCTAAAGTATAGTGGTCTGATCATAGCTCACTGGAACCTTGAACTTTTGGACTCAAGTGATCCTCCTGCCTCAGCCTCCGGAGTTGCTGGGACTATAAGTGTGCACCACCATGACTGGCTCATTTTTAAACTGTTTGTAGAGACAGAGTCTCACTGTGTTGCTCAGGCTGGTCTTGAACGCCTGGGCTCAAGAGATCTTCCCACCTTGACTTCCCAAAATGCTGGGATTACAGGCATGAGCCCCTGGTGCTCGGCCAGGTGCATTTTGTACTCATATTTGGTCTGTGACCCTGGTTCCTGACACAGAGCTCCTAATCCCTTGGATTTCCTAGGTAATAGGAGCATCTTTTGTTCTAATGAGGTGACTCTTGGTGGATTCCTGGATAGCAGCTGATCACCAGAAAGACCAAGCCATGATTAGAAGCTTGGAACTTTTAGCCCCACCCACCAATCTCTGGGAAGAGGTTGAAAGAGGTGCTAGAGATTGAGCTAATAATTGATCATGCTTAAGTGATGAAGCCTCCATAAAAATCCTGAAAATGTAAGGTTCAGAGAGCTTCCAGGGTGCTTAACACTTGTAGCTGAAGAAGGTGATACTCCTGAAGAGTGCGTGGAAGCTCTGCACCCTTTCTTCCCACATACCTTGCTCTAAGCATTTCTTCCATTTGGATATTCATCTTTGTAACATCTTTTGCCCTTTGTAAGATCCTTTAAAGCAGAGGTCCCTAACCTTTTTGGTATCAGAGATTGGTTTCACAGAAGACAATTATTCCATTGGCTGGGGGTGGGGTGGGGAAGGCAGAGCTGGAGGGGAGGTGGAACTCTGTGGCCAGTTCCTAACAGGTCTCCCTAACAGGTTGCAGACCGATACCTGCTGTGTGACCTGGTTCTTAAGTTTCATGGAAGACAATTTTTCCACAGATGGGTGGAGAGGGAGGTAGAGGAGGGTGGGGGAGAGGCAGAGCTGTGGGGAGTGGAGCTCTGTGGCCAGATTCCTAACAGGCTCAGACTGGGATTGGGGATTGCAGCTTACACAAGTAAATTAAAGTTTTTCCCTGAATTTTTTGAGCTATTCTAATAAATGATCAAAGATGAGAAAGGGGTTGTGGGAACCCTTGATTCATAGCCAGTGGTCAGATGCACAGGTCACAATCTGGAATTTGAGACTGGCATCTGAAGGCGGGGGGCAGTTTTGTGGGACTGGGCCCTTAACTTGAAGGGTCTTCACTATTTCCAGGTAAGACAGTGTCAAAACAAAGTTAAATTGTGGGACAACTAGTTGACATCTACAGAGAATTGGAGAATTGTTTGGTGGGAAAAAAACATCTCTACACATCTGGTCACAGAAGTGTGTTGTGTTGAGAGTATAGTAAGAGAAAGCAGTTTGTTTTTCTGTACTATACACAGATCACTAAAGGGTACGTGGGTGAGGAAAAGTGTGGTGTACTTCAAAGAGAAGCACAGTTTTCTTGTATTCCTGGGTTGATGAGTCTTTACTCCCCCTCGCCACACACTGGATTTCTCTGAGGTTTAGACACATGTGATGTTCGGTTCTTCTAATCTTTCTCATTCCAGTACTCATGCAGAGATTCTCAAAACAGAAATTTCATTTTGTTTAGAAAACAATTTTCAGAGCTTTTTCACAGAATAATCACTATCAACAATTTGCTCCATATATACAGAAGAGGAACTGACAGGGTCCCCTCATACAGCTCCAGGAGGCTACATTTACATCTCTATGGAGATATGTAATGTAGGGCTGTATTGGGGACTCAGCAGCCCATTATCAGAGGTTTCAAAATATCTGGCCAGGACCTTTTTTTTAAATTTATTTTTATTTTAAATTCAGAATTTCAATGATTTTAGTGGGGTCTGGTTTGCTTTGGTTCTCCACAGTACTCACAACAAATCCATACCTTCAAAATATTCATATTTAAATTACAGGCCTGATTCCTGAAGACATAAGACTTTGTCCTCCTGCCAAAGCAAGATCTTCAATTAATTACCCTGATGACTGCCCAAGAGGCAAATCCACTTCTTTGTAACTGCTGACAAGTTTTATGCTTCATCAGGATTTTGCTGAGAAGACTGGTTCCCTTCATGTAAGAATCTAGCCCCTAGAATTTTATTTGGTTTTATATTTTGGCTTATTCATTTATCCAATCAGATATTTTCCATTTTCCAGGAATTCCTAAAAATTCCTAGTCCTCTGACAGCATCCTCTCTTGTTTTATTAACTTATTTTTTTTATATATCTTTATTGTCATAGCAATAGAATTTTTAGAGAGAAAAAAATACAAAAAGGCAAGTTTTTATTCTGCTATCTTGGACTACAAATCTAAATCCTCTTTTTAAAAATAATCTCATTTTTGGTACTTGATTTCATTTACTGCTAGTAGATCCCACTGCCCCGTGTTCCTGAGTGTAGAGGACAAACAGATACAGATACGTATGTTGACAGAGGAGCTGTTGTGCATTACCACAATTTTACTTAGAATGTGAACTATCCTGGGTGAGACGATATATGTAAAGACCTTAGCAAAGAATTCGGAATATAACATGGCCAATACTCAGTCACTGTTAATACTAATAAGAATTGAGGGAAGAAAAGGAGACAAAAAGAGGCAGTTAAGAAAGAACTAAGAGATTCAGATGAAGGGAGAATGGCAAAACAATTATCACTGAAAGAGTTTAATACTGTAGACCCATTTATTGACTATTCATAAGATCTACTAAGTTCATGATATGGAGTTTTTCTGAGTATTGAATATGAAAAGTTAAACTGAGAGCATAACAGACAAAAACGAGCCAGCCACTTACTTATTTAATCTAAGTCTAGCCAGGAAAATTAGGGTAAGCGTAGTCAGTTCCCTAGTAGTTCTTCATTTATGATCATTTTACATCTTTGAAGAGTCTCCATTATCTTTATTGCCTTTCACAAGAGAAATCATAAGCTTTAGTGGTAATTGTAAATTTCTCTTGGCCCCCCTCATAAATACAAAAAGGCTAGTTAATCTTAATCATTTAGATTAGGCTAAGAGATTTGAAAGAGTATCTTTAACAACCACACACAATTACTAAGTTTACCAGAACCTGAAAGGAGGAAGAATACTGTGATGAAAAAAAGGTAAAAGCCTGGGACTTAAGAACACATTTCCTACATCCTGCTCATGAATACAGGCAAGAAAGAATTAATTTAAAATCTACTGGGGGCTGGACGCGGTGGCTCCCGCCTGTAATCCTAGCACTCTGGGAGACTGAGGCGGGTGGATCACTCGAGGTCAGGAGTTCGAGACTAGCCTGAGCAAGAGTGATACCCCGTCTCTACTAAAAATAGAAGGAAATTAGCTGGACAACTAAAAATATATAGAAAAAAGTAGTTGGGCATGGTGGTGTGGGCCTGTAGTCCTAGCTACCCAGGAGGCTGAGGCAGGAGAATTGCTTGAGCCCAGGAGTTTGAAGTTGCTGTGAGCTAGGCTGATGCCATGGCACTCTACCTCTGGCAACAGAGTGAGACTCTGTCTCAAAAAAAAATAAAAAAAATAAAAAAAAATCTACTGGGCATAGGATGTTTTACCATAAATTGTTTTGTAATACAGGCTGCTTCAAAGATAGAATTTCTATTCATAGATAGTTCATAAATAATTTCACCTTATATTCCCCTTTTAAGAAAGGCATCCCTGGAAAGATACTGCTTAGTAATTCCTCATCTTAATGTGGGAAAAATAATTTTAATTTCATTCTACCCAATAGAAGAAAGAGAAAGGGTGGGAGAAGTGAATTTGTTTTATAAATTGATTAGTAATTCTGCATAATGAATAATTAGAGTCCATTTTATTGCAACCAACTCTTATCTGTTCGTGGAAGAAAGGGCAAGAAAAGTATGAATGGATGTATTCCCTGACAATAAACATCTTAGAAAGCCATATTTCCCAAGTAAGATCAAAATCTACAGGCTGATTATTGCTAACTCCATTAGTTCTCAGTCTAACTTCTAATGCAAGAATTCCTAACTTCTGGGCATAAAATATCTTTATAGCAACATTTTTTAAGACAAAAAAAATTTGAAATACTGAACAACAGCATTCATACTTTTAATTTCTGTTGTCTAAGAAAAAAATGAAAAACTGACTTCAGTTGTATTCAGAAATGAAATTTTTTTATTAGCGTCAAAAGCAACCATATACATTAAAAAAGTAGTGATGCATATAGACACATTATTTATTAAGTCTATTGGTAATATTTTTTGCACTTGAGGATTATAGACCACCCACCATAATTTTGCAGATTTCTCTGCTTTAAATGTTATTTACAAGGTACACTGTTCCAATGGTGATACTAATAAACAATTATCAAAAGTTATGTAGACAAGAGGAAAAATATCAAGCACATTGAAAAGTCAACATTTGATAATAACTCAAAATGGGAATTTATTAAGGGTGAAGAATGAATCTTACCTGGCATATACATAGATAATAAACAAACTCAAGTCTGAAATTCTGACTGATTTTAAACCAGTACTCAGACGTGAATGTGGTGCATGTTTGGTACATAGGTTAGAATGTCAAATTTGACACTAGAGATAATTTGTTTCAGTTAAGGAACATAGACTTTGGCAACAAATAATTATCTTTTCCATTCTTGTTTGAGATGGATCCTTTCTATTTGCATGACCTCTAAGTATGAATAATATATTCATTTTCAACAACTGATTTTTCTGAAAGAAACAAAGAAACAGCAAAATGATGATATTAAAAACTGACTCACCACTGTCCTCTGTTTGTTGGGCAGGAAGACTCTAACGATAGGTTTTTGTGGTGACTTGGGGTTGCTCCGTGACACATCTGTGGGATTTTGAAAAACTGAAAGAGATGAAGGTAGCACTGAAAGGCTAGAAGAGGAAGAAGATGTAACTGTGTCCGTTGACGCAGAGCTAGAAACAGAAAAATCAGTTCCATTCCCCAGGGATTCCAATAATTGTTGTTCTCTTTGTTGGAGGGCATCTAGCTTGCTGGTGTATTCTTCATAGGCCTATAAAATAAAGTAGACTTATATTGAATCTGGACTTTATCTTGACATTAATAAAAGGAAATATGAAATTTCAGTCTTTGACTATAATCTCTTTAATAATATAGCTAATGGAGTTTTAAGTTACAAGTTACAAAGTAAGTGCTACAAATACTGCAAATTAATACTTTCACCATTAAATTGATAAACTGTTTGTTATAAGGCACTACACTACATTACATCGAGAAGTCTGGCCTATATGTATGTGATATCTAGATGGTTTATGAATAATAAAAAAGTATAGTATTTTTAGCTTTCTCATCAAATCATAATTTATCTCTCAAATCACATATTTAAGATAAAATACTATACGACATCAAGGATAGGTGTCCAATGCCCCCATTAAAAAATTCTTTTTTCCAGAAGAGCTGTAAGCATATAAAGTTTCATAACACACACACACACACACACACACACACACACACACACAGACACACACTCTCTCTCTCTCTCTCTCTCTCTCTCTCTCTCTCTCTCTCTCTCTCTCTCAACAGAAAAAGAAGTTGAAAAGGAGATGAGGTGTTAAAAAAGATTTGTCAAAAAATGAAACTCAGGAAACAGTGCAAGATCTCACTGTTAGCACCAAAACCTCCTCAGTGTGGCTCAGAAGATGTGTAACTGCCTCCTTCTTCTATTTGGTTTATTTCTCACGTATAGCACTTACACAAATAAAAATATATCCATCTGCTTCTCGACAGCCCAATAATAAAATCCTTGAGGTAGAAAATGCCATTTTTAAATCTTTGATTCTCACTCATGGTCTTTCATAAATGCTTGCAGTATTATAAGCTTGACAGAAAAAGAAGTTGAAAAGAAGATAAGGTTGGCAAAAATGTTTTGATTGTAATGGTTCCTATTTTGGTTAATAAAGATGTGTTTGAGCCTAGTTATTAATATAATGATTTAAAATTCATGGTCTGAAACCTCAATTACTTTGGCACCAATCTAACATATGGTTCTATTAATAAGAGGTTCCTAGAGTAGTCAAATTCATAGAGACAGAGAGCAGAATGGCGGCTGCTAGGAACTGTGGGGAGAACGGAGTAGGGATTTAGTGTCCAATGGGTACAGAGTTTCAGTTTGCGATGACAAAAAAGTTCTGAAGATAGATGGTGGTAATGGTTGTACAACAATATGAATGTGTTTAATGCCACAGAACTATATATTCAAAAATGGTTAAAATGGGTATTTTATGTTATGTATATTTTGCCACAATTAAAAGAGAAAAGAGAAAGTGTTAAGGACTTTTAAATGGTGGACTGGAGACCTGTAGAATGGTAGGACACAGTGGGTTATCATCAGTAGACCTGGTTTTTCACTGACAGGGCTTCAAATATTAATACCTACAAGTCTTTTCTCTTGGAGTAGTCAACTTTCCCCAGGCAAGAATTCTATTATCTCTAGCCAGGTCCTCTTCATGGTATATAAATGGTGATAAGTGCAATGTTCTAACTCATTTATGTGTTTATTGTGTATATCTTCCTCCCCCCATTAAAACATAAGCTATTAATATTTAAAGGCAGAGATTTGGGGCCATTTTTTAAAATTGCTATTTCCTAGGTCCCAGAACAGTACAAATGTTATCAGGCACTCAGTAAATATCTGTTAAATGAATGAATCAACTATTTATGGAGTACTTAATACATATGTCAGGAACTCTATTTCATAATTATGAACTAAATTAATCCTTAAATTGCCATGCATGATATTATTCCCATTTTACCAATGAGGTTGGGAATAAGATCAGGTACTCTGTCTGTGGAAACTAAGGTGCACTTGGGATTCAAACATGGAGTCTGTGTGACTCCACGGTTCATCTTAATCATTTTATTATTATACTGACATCTACAGTACGTGTGTGTGTGTGTGTGTGTGTGTGTATGCACATATATGCATACTACAAATTGTGTAGCACTAGTCCCTAAGAATAAGAATCTGCTTTACCACATGCTAATGATACAACGTATGAGTTATGGTCTGATGTATACTATCCTAATTATACTTAATTTGAATAGGTGATTCAATTTTGTGTGGGTAATTCTAAAAGGAACCAACCAAATAGAATATATCTAGTATAAGGTCTACTAACAATGTCACAAAAAATAGCTTAAGGAATTAGAAATATTTAGCTAAAATAAGAAGAGCTGTTGGGAGGGACAGGGGTGAGAGAGAGAATGTCATGATAAATACAGAATAAGGAAGTGATCAAGAGCATAGACTTCTGAGTTAGCGATCTGCATTCTTCCCATTACTAGCAGTCACTGCAGGTAAGTTACTTAGCCTCTTACTGTTTCTTCAGCTATAAAAAGGAGATAGCAAAAATACCTAGTATCTAGCTCAAAGTAATTATAAGGATTAAATTAATAAATACACTTAACACAGTACTGGGCACAGAATAACAAGCTTGAAGGTTTGTTGTGGTTGTTGTTAATGATCTGTCCTTGAATAGTAAAAAGCCTGAAGAGTGTGTGTGGAGGAGGTGGTGAATCACTGCTATACTGAGACTGGTTAGTGATGTAAATGTATTATGCCTGAGTATGGTGGGGTAAGAAACTGTCCTTAAGACACAGAAATGGTTGACAGAAAAATTGCTGGTTATATTGTCTAATTCTGATTAACAAAATATTACCATTTTCGGTAGGACTATTTGCCTCCTTATGACTTCTTTGCTTGGCCTCCTAAGACATACAAGTAAAAGAGATAGCACGGGATATTAGGAAGTATACTAAGCAGTATTCAGAGATAAGAATTCTAGTCCTAGCTTTAATACTAACTAGTAGTGTGATCTAAGACAAGCCACATGAAGTAGAGGAGAAAGAAGAAAACAGTTTATTAACTGTTATTTCCAAACTTTCCAAGTTTATTTTAGAAATGCAAGCTTACTTTCTTATAAAATATTGAAGACTTAATTTGCCCTTTAAAAAGTAATTAGATTACTAAGTTGAAGAAATTTAGTTTAGAAGCCTTTCAATCTGTGCTTAAAAACTTCCAGCATTTAGAGCCAAATGGCAACCTGATCATTTATAATTTAGGGTTATCTCCCTGTATGACTAATGATTATAGCTGAGCCAGCTTCTACAGAGAAAGGCAGTGTAGGATAATAGTGAACAGTGTAGGCTGTAGAGCCTGATCGCCTAGACTCTGTAATAGCTTGCTGGGTTACACAAGGAAACTAATGCCAAGAAAGCTTATCTGTGATTGGAATAGTATCCACTATCTAATAGGATTAAGAACAATGACTAACTCTATAAATTCATAATCATGCTCAAGGCTTGGCACAAACCTCAAGGCACTCTTAAAGAATAAAGCTAAACAATGTTGGACTATTTACAGATTATAAATTTTTCCTATAAGGAAGCAGAAACCAATTTTGAGGGAACTTAAGTTAGAAAAGATATTTTACAAAATTGCCCCATTTTCCAATATGGTAACTAGTTTGCTGACCTCCAAAGCAGTGTTCCGTCTCTTCTTTTTTAATTCAAAGAAATACTTCGAAATTTCCCTTTTAGTTTTGTAAATTACAAAAGTAACATTTATTGTAACAAGTGAAACAAAACAAGATTAAGAAGTATAATAAAGGCAAAGCTAATTCTCTCTTCTTGTATCTATTCCTAATTCTATCCCCTAAAATAACCAAGATTATCAGTGCAAATGCTTTTAGTTCATTTTTTTTCTTCCCAAAATTACTAAAGATATGATACTCAAAAGCTTACCTCCAGATATATTGATGGTGGATTATGCTCCCCACCAAATTTGTCCAACAGGGCCTCTATATGTTCTTGTGTCAACTTTATCATTTGTTTGATATTCCACACCTAAAAAATATTTTAAAACAATTTAAATAAAAATTACTTGGGATATGAATTAGAAATATTTTAATGTAGACAATGTACACTACAGTACACTACAGTAACTTTCAATGTTCCTCAAAATTTAGAGCTTAAAGATCACTTAGTATAATGGTTTTCTCTTTTATTGTTAAGCATCTTTAAGCAGTTTTATTGTTAAGCATTTTTTCTTCTACATTAGTAATATATTCCCAATTCTAAAAGATTCAAATGATACGTTAGTATACAGAATAAACCATGAAAATGTCTCTTCCCCTTCCCCACACTCCCAGGCCCCCCAACAAACAGTAAGTGCTGTTTATGCTTTGGTGAGCACCTTCCATGTCCCCTTTTCTCTCATGTAAAAAACAAATACATAGATATATAAAATATACAAATACATATAAATACTATATAAAACTATTTTAACACTTGCTTTTTTTCACTGAATATCACTGTCTAAGAATTCTCTCCATATCAGTACATATATATTTTACTCCTTTTTTAATGGCTGTATAGCATTCATTTCATAATACTATCATGACATTGGTTATTTCAACAGTCTCCAAACTTCAGTGGTAACCAAGGGTTAGGTAGAAGTGGATACTTTTAAAAGAATCAATCCTCAACTTCTATTTGTACTCTCCCTAAATGATCTGCTTACAAACTTGTTCTCCTAGCACTCTGGGAGGCTGAGGCGGGTGGATTGCTCAGGGCAGGAGTTCGAGACCAGCCTGAGCAAGAGCAAGATCCCATCTCTACTAAAAAAATTAGAAAGAAATGATCTGGACAACTAAAAATATACACATATAGAAAAATTAGCCGGGCATGGTGGTGCATGCCTGTAGTCCCAGCTACTTGGGAGGCTGAGGCAGTAGGATCGCTTGAGCCCA
>CAUYSK010089638.1:0-65000 GCA_963575035.1 Avahi laniger
TGGGTTTATGTAAAAGCTGCCTTTTTCTTGGTAGTTTCAACTCCTATCTGTAGAGCTAGGTGCTGTTTGTTATTTTGCTTCCTCTTTTCCCAAACTTCCAGTACAGTTCTTTGGAGACGCGTCCTTCTCCAGCTGCTGGGCGCCGCCTTTTCTGTGGGCCTAGGTGTTCCCTCGTTGGCCTCATCCTTCACCGTGTGCTTATCAGTCCCTGACCCATTTCTCCCGTCACCTTGCCTCAAGCTCCTTCCTTCAGCCTTACCGCTACTCCCAAGTGCTACAGCTACCAAGCCCTGAGGTCAGAGCACCTGCAAAAGGGATGGAGAAGGGAAGATGTAGGTTTCTGTGGTTACAAGCATGACTCTGGGCCAAGAGTTCCAATTCCTTAGAAGGGCAAGTTCCCTTCCATTCATGATTCATTTAGCTCATCAGAGCCTCTGCTGAAGGTGCTCTGGAGGCTGGCAGAGGAGTCTGTGAGGCCTCCAGCTCTCAGGGTCCAGCTACGTATTTATTCATAGAGCAGCCATGTGTTGAGGGCCTGCTGGGTGCCGTGCCGCCCACACGTGCTGCGGAGTGCCAGCCGGGACCGAGTGTGCCTGGCTGGAATAGGAACCGGGAGATCTAGAGTAGCAGGCTCTAGTTCTTTCCAACTAAAACAAATCACAGAAGAATGTTTGAGGAACCAGTTAATGTTGAGATGGAGAGAGTGTGGTCTAGAACGGTAGTTTTCCAACTGTGTTTTGAGGAGCCGGAGGTCGCCCTTAGGCCCCCGAAGGGCTGCTGAGGAGTGAGGGGAGAAACACTCAGTGCCCCGTGCTCACTTCTCTCAGAGCGGCTCAAGTTTCATCTGTGCTGAATGTTAGCATTCCAAGTCACATTTTATTTGGAGGGAAGGAAAAAGGTAGGTCTAGGAGAAGTAACAAAAATTTATTATGGAGTATATTCCAAGGCCTGTGTTTAGTTTTTGACTCTGTGTAGGACAGACTTAATTAGATCTAACCTGATGGTTAATACGGCACTGACCTTCCGAGAACCAAGGCTAAAACCTTCGTTTTGTATGTCGAGTGACCAACGTCCTGGTTTGCCTGGGACAGAACTGATTTAGGCCTGTTGTCCCAAGGGTGATTACTAATAATGTCACCTTTATTCTCAAAAGTATCCCAGTTTGGGTGAGAAATGACATGAACACCCTGTGCATGAGCACAGAGCTGAGGGAGGAGTTGGCCAACCTTGCCTAACGAGGCGAACTGGAAGGGGAGCCATGGGGCCATCTCAGAAAACTGAGGGATCAAGCCTTCCAAGGTTACCAGCACACCAAGTCCAGGACAGCATGACACTCATCACTCTGTGACACCCTGAAAATAGGTCACTACCAAATGCTTTCCAGGCTTTTGACCACTTTGAATCAACCAATGGACCAGCCAAGTGGCATATTTTTCTTTTATCCTTTTTATTCATTCCTATGATTACCACTCTTGTTGCCTTTCAATTCCTCTTTTATTCTTTCTTTTCAAAAATTTGACTCTGTGTTGGCCATGGGACTGAGGCTGACCTTTCACAAACCCATGAGAATAACTTTTACATTTGTATATGAGTAGTTGCATGAGAAAGCTCAGTGTGCATACTGTATTTATTAAGCCCTGAAGGCATTTAATAAAATATTAACATTGTGTTTTGAATTATGATCTCTGTCTGCTTTTCTGGAACAAAATGTAACAGAGCTAACATTGAAAATCCTTTGCATATTTGGACAACATTACACCAAATGTTGATTTTGTACAGAACTCTGGCTTGCTATTTAAAAACTAAAACTCCAAGTATACAGCAGCCCAAGTTGTGAATATTGCTTTCTGCTTCAGTGAAAAAGCAGTTTACCTGAAAATAGCATGTAACCTATATTTTGTTAATTTAAGCAAATAAAGACATGTTGAAAAGCTGAGTTAATTATTTGCAAATATGTGAAATTTTACAAGGAAGCTGCTGTTGTCAACATCTCACTCTACCATGATACCCTCTGCCAGGGTGGTTCCTAGTGGTTGGCTCCTCAGCCCCAGGGATACAAGTGTGTTGGATTCTCCATCCCTCCGTGCTTCAGTCCATTTGCAGGCAGGTGACATCTTCCTCATCCTGTTGCTCTTTTCTATTTAGAAAAATTTGTTCTGGAAGGGTGTCATAGGTGTTCTGGGAGGTGAGAGGCAGGATGATCTTATTAACATTCTTTGTGAAATAAAGTTCAACCAAGAGGCAATAGACTTCTGAGCAAGAGCACAAATTCTGGTCCAAGCCTACATGAGTTGAGAGCCCAGCTCTCCCACTTCCAATCTTTGGGACCTGAGACCACTTTATGAACCTCTTTGTGGCTCATTTCCTTATCTGTAAAATGAGACAAGGAACTGTACCTTCCTCACTGGGTTGTTGGGTGGGTTAAATGACCTAATATATGCAAAACACTTGGAATGTGCCTGGCTCACAGTTTATGCTATGTAAGAATAAGGCATTATTATTATCAGCAACGTAACCAGAAAACTGAGCACTCAGTTCTTCCTCCTCAACAAAAAACTGATGAGGCAGTGTCAGCATGGGAGATGGTCCATTTCTGAGGAGCTTCCCTTTAAGACAACAGTCAAATTGTAGCACGTGTTGAACACTGTTATATGCCAATCACTGTGCCAGTTGATTTACACCTTCCATCCCTTTTGAGCCTCACACAACCCTGGGAGGCAAACATTATCCCCATTTTACAAATGAATAAATGGAAGCTCAGGAGAGTGAAATAACTTGCCCCAAATTACCTAGTGAGCTTCTCCTTGGCCTTCAAAGCATATAGCGTGTAGCGGGTTAGGTTCTCTGGAAGCAGATGCTGAGAAAAATTTGGATGGATTTGGACTTGGATTTCTATGAGGGTTTAACACCAGTGAAAACAAGGGAGCGGAAAAGAAGATTGAGCAGAGAGAGAAACCAACCTGTAGTGCAGCCCCAACAAAGCCTCAGTCAGCCTTCCTGGCAGCACTGGGGCAAAGCTTGTCCCAGAAACATCCAGCCCTTTACACCCCAAGCCTTGCTTAGTCACCAGATGTGGACTTCCCCAGGAAGGGCACGACTCTCTGCAGCTGGGGCAGACCCTGAAGGGGCTGGCAGCTGGAGGCCGTCTGCTGATTGCGCTCCCATAGCTCCGGAGCAAGTGCTTCCTTGAAGAGAGACCAGCTGACTCATCTCTGCATCACCCCAGTCAACTTCTTCATGAGCATTCATGACACATCTCCTGCAGGTTGCAGCAGTCCTCTCTTCCTGATGGAAAACTTAGACAAAGAAGGTGAGGACAAACTCCAGCCCCCACAGCCGCAATGAGTCTAGGAACCAAAACCAATACTCATTTTCTCTTTCTCCATTACCCATTCTAGATTCTCCTTACCATCAGATAAGGACACTGGCCATCTGCCAGTGTCAGTGGCTTTCCTGGTGATTTCACCCAAATCCTCATCCCTAAAGAGTCTGAGCCCTGGTCACCATGCTGCTATGAACTGAATGTTTGTGTCCTGATGAAATTCATATGTTGAAACCACAATCCCCAATGTAATGGTGTTTGGAGGTGGGGTCTTTGGGAAGTAATTAGGTTTAGATGAGGCCATGAGGGTGGGGCTCTCATCATGTGAGTAGTGCCCTTAGAATAACAGGAGGAGACTAGGTGGTCTCTCTCTCTCTGCCATATAAGGATACAGCAAGAAGGCAGCTGTCCACAAACCAGGAAGAGAGTCCTCACCAGACACCAAATCTGCCTACGCTTTGAGCTTGCACTCCCCAGCCTCCAGAACTGTGAGAAAGAGATGTTTGTCATTTTAGCCACCCAGTGTATGGTATTTTGTTATAGCAGCCCAGACTGACTAAGACACATGCCCTTTGCAGAATCGAGTTGCTGTACCCATTCATTTACAATCACAGGTAGGCAAGGAAGGACCAAAAGAAGCCCAAGTGGGTCACCTGGGTTCCATACTATTCCTTCCTGAACCATTGTGTACCAACAGCCCTACTTCATCCTGGTGATCAGATCAATTACCTGTGCCAAGATAATGACTCCTCCCCTTGCCTTCTGGTCCCTGGAGACAGGAAACAAAAGTGCCCAGGTGGTAGCCACAGCTTATAATTCAATGATACTCTTGCTATGTTTCCAGGTGAAAGTGTGCCTCCTTTAAGGATGAGAGCTTCTAACTCTGCAGTGTTCAGAGTTACAGGATGAGAGGTATAAACCCCTCTAGTGTGTTACTGGGAGTGATGGAAAGTGGAGCCATTCCTTCTTCCTCCCTTGGTCTCTGGACTCATTCAGTCTTCCTGTTGAGGACATAGCACCATATAAAAATCTTTTACCCAATGCATATACTGGAGGATGGCATCTGGCATCCCATCCATACAGAGTATGTCCTCCAAGAAGCACTCTAGGGAGCTGGCCACTTCTGGATGGTACATATGTGATATGACCAGTAGACCCTGTGGCCATGGGCTCATCTCTGCACCTTATTTACTGTAAAGCAAAGCTCATGGTTTGATGTGATGTTATATGGGATTCTGTGCCTGCAGAATGAACACTCCATAACCCCTCCCCTTGCATAGTAGTGCTGGCCAAGTTCCTACGAGCAGGAAAGGCAAACTTATGCCCCAAGTGTGTGTTTATGCCTGTGACAATGAACTGCTGGCCCTTCAGGTTGCAAGGAGCTCAATATAGTCAACTTCTCACCAAGTGACTGATTGGCCTTCTTGAGCAAGGGTGTCATATTGGAAGTTTATAATCAGTCTTTGTGCTTAGTGTGTTGGATATTCAGCAGTGGTAGCAGCTAGATCAGCCTTGGTAAATGCAGTTCAGGCTGTTGGGCCCATGTTAGGTAATCTCTACCTCTACCACTGTGGCTGCTTAGTTCATGTGTTCTGTTCTAGCACGGGGGTGGCTGAAGTCAACTGGCAAGGTCATCTTGTCTGCCAGGTTATTTAATATCTCTTCCAAGGTGGATGCCATTTTATGAGTATTGACATGTGATACAAAGATTTCATATTTTGTGTTCATTCCCATATGTCTATCCACGTAACTACCCTAGAGAGAGAATAATAGTGAATACCTATTATTCACTAATAGATGAATTGGAATGGTCAGGCATTGCCTTCCTGAGGAAGTAACATTTAATTTGAGAACTGAAAGATAGAAGGAGACAACCATGGAAAGGGAGAAGAGAGTTGCAGGCAGAACAGATAGCATATGCAAAGGTCCTCTGGTATAAAGGAATATGGCCAAGGCAAGTTTAACAATTCCTTATACTAAGCATGCTGGGAAGTAATTTTGTTTCTTCTGATAGAAAGTAGTGACAATAAGTATCTCAACCTTGTGTCAAATGAGAGGGTGGATGAGGTAAAATCTATTAATCTGGTCTTACAGAGACAATAGCTATGTCATTTGTCATTGTTGAAGGACAGCTTCCCTTCCAAACTGTGGCAAGTCTAGCAAAGAAAACAGCTTCTCTTAGAGTGGCAGGTTATCCAAGTCAGAATAATGTTTGAAATCCTCAGCTGTGGTTTTGCAAGACTGTATACGTACAGCATGAAGTCAACTGCCTCTCCTCACTCCTTAAGACGGTGTGGCAAAATGCCACCACAGAGGGAGGGTGAGGCAAGGTGAGGTGACCACAGAAAGCCATTGAGCATGGAGGTGAAATAATGAGAGTCACATTTTCGAAAGCTCTTTCTTGCTCTAGTGTGGAGAATGAGTTGGAAGGAAGCCAGACTGATGCGGAAAAACCATCAAGAGGCAGTTCCAATCATCTGTGAGACAGAATATTGGCCTGGACCAAGGAGGTAGCAAGGAACTTAGAAATGGCTAGTTCAAAATCCATTTGGGGGGTCCGAATTAACTTGTTATACTGAAGGCAAATTTTAATTATAAGATAAGATGCACATTTTTCTAAGTTCAGAATAAAATGCCACTTGACATAAAGTGGCATATCCTCACATAACGACTGAAGGGATCAATTAGATTTTTGCAATTATCATAAAAATCCTACTCTCCTTGGCAGAAGAGCATATTTACTAAGTAATGTAGTAAAATTAAGTCGATTTGGTTTCTCTCGGTTTTGTTGTAGGTTACAACTGGTGAAGAAGTAAATAGTCCAGACTGAGGAAGGCAAGGAAGCTTCTCAGACACAGACCCTGGGAAGAAATGGCAGAAGTGAAGCGAAATGAACACAGAGTTAGAAAATCAGAAAACCAACGGAAAGAGGCTAGAATGAAAGACCATAGCCGGAGGCTGCAAGGAGTCTTTTTCATCTTCATAGTCCCTGAGGACATCTCTGATCCAGCCAGTAAAATCAAACGTTCACGGTAACGAATTTCCATGGTCAAAGAGTTAATTATCTCCTCCATATTTATTAACTGAAATGCAGTTCAAATACATTTCCATTTTTAAAAATTCAGTTCTCAAAGGATGACAGTCTGGTTACGTGGAAAATCTTATCCAGTGCACATCTTATTTAGCAGAATGCAGAATCAATGAGATGTTGTCATATTTTAAGTCCCAAAGTCCATTGGCCCATGGCACCACTGATAGCACCTTAAGAAGAAACAAACAAACAAAAAAACCAACAAAAACACGTGGAAGGAATTTGTCCCTGCCCTTAAGGAACACGAAGTTCTTAGCCTGACTGCGGAGGCTGGCAGGAACATGGCTAATGATTTTTCAAATCTCCTTTCTCCAATCTCCAAAGCCTTAAAGCTAAAAACTCTGTGCCCTATGGAAACCACAGTGTGAACGAACACAGGCTGGTTCCCTGAAGCACTGTGGCATTTTATTTTTTTGCACTTTATTTTGCTGAGCCAAGAGTAACTTCCAGTCCCCTTCCAAACTTGTTCTGCAAGTGGAGGAAGACATGCTCATTTGATGGCTGGGGAGTGACCCTCGTAGGGTCCCTGGGGACCCAGTATCAGTGGCGCTCACTGTTTCCTCTTCCCTGGATGCAACAATATATTAAGGGAGGAAAAAAAAAAGAGAGGAGTTTGGCTCTTTTCATGATTTTCCCTTTTAATTTTTGTTGAAAATGGAACTGTGTTCTCTTGATCCTTCAAACAAATGCAGGGGAAGTGGAAGCCCAAAAGTTTCTCTTACGCTCCCCAGAGAGGGTGGCTGTGTTTGTAGTGTGATGTGGGAAAAGTCCTTGTGTATCTGCCACATTGTCATGTTGTACCAAAGCGATTTGCAGTAGGAAGTGCGGGATGAATAGAATTTTTATGTAAGAGAAAGTGATGGAGCCAGAGTCTTTGAACCAAAGCTCTCGCTTTGCCCTTCGGCTCTAAGACGTGCTCCCCCTGACCTCCGCCCCTCATCGTTATTAGATGATGAAAGAAACACAGAGCGCTCTCTGAGCTCGACCCAAACAATGAGTCCAAGCAGAAGTCCTTGCTACACGGAAGGCACTGGGGTGAGGGGGGTGAGAAGGTGAAGGGACTTGGCAGGACATGCCGGAGACCACAGAGGCAATGTGAAGGGGAGGCTATTAAAATTCCTGGCATTACACCTGAAGAATCATTTTAAACTGACGTTTGACATACGCAGCGCGAGTCTTTTTGGGGAGTAGATCTTAATAAACAAATGGTCTTTGGAAGGAAAATGGATAGCTACGTTAAGAGACATCTAAAAGGATTACAGGGATACTGCTTTCAGTTTAGCAATTCATCACATTAAACATGCTGGCAAATAATTTTGTTTCTTCTTCTGGAAAGCAGTAACCTTAAAAGTGGTCTCAACCTTGTGTCAAATGAGGGGATGGATGAGGTAAAATCTATTAATCCTTCTGGACTTGCAGAGACAATCACGGTGTCATTTATCATTGTCGAAGGACAGCTTCCCTTCCAAACTGTGGCAAGTCTAGCGAAGAAAACAGCTTCACTTAGAGTGGCAGGTTATTCGGGTCAGAATAATATTTAAAATGCTCACCTCTGGTTTTGTAAGGCTGTGTACATACAGCATTGAGTCAATTGCCTCTTCTCAGTCCTTAAAAACTGGTTGAAAATAAAAGAAATATGAAATCCCCAGCAATGGGCAAAGTGCTATAGGAAGAGAAAGCAAAAATTAAAGCCAGGTTATGCAGAGGCTTAGAAAGAGATAATCACAACATCAGCTCCCCAGGGACATTCAGTAAACATTCTTCGAGTATAATGCATCCCTCCAAAGCAAGCCCTGCCGTCAGGGTCTAATCCCCTTAGAAGTCACTCTAAGCCCCTATCTGAAGACACCGGTGATTTCGTGGATTTCAAAGGGCTTGTATTTCCAAAGGCCCCCTGTGCCTCCACACTGCTAATCTCCTTACCTTCCTGCAGGAACACTTTACTTTTGATCCCAGGTTTATCTACTCAAATACTTTGCCCTATTCAAACTGTTAGCTCTCTGGGCAAAGGCCTTGGCCACCACTACACCATCTTCGGTAAGGTTTCAGACAGACTTGAGATTGGATGTAGTCACTATCTCAGCTTCTCGTTGGCATGCTGCCAGAAAAGTGTAAGATTGAGACATGAACTTTCCAGGAAGAGCCTGGAAAAAATATGCATCTTTCCAATATGGTTAATTTAAACTCTATGGGGAAGAAGGGGGCTTCCGGAATGAATGTGAGGACCCTAGTGAAACCTCTCATTCAGAGAGACATCTGTTAAACTGGTGAAAATTAGCAAAGACAATCGTTCAGAGTCTCTGGTGATTGACCACAGGGCTTGCAACAATTTAAGAAATATTTATCCAACAAATCTACGGACTCTCAGTAGGAACAGTGGGAGGCCATGGCCACCAAGCTGGGAGCGATGCTCTTCCCCCTTCCCAGCTCCAGGTAGTGGAAGGTGATTCCAGGGGGCTTGGCAGCCACTGGCAGCACCCACCTCCCCAGCTCCAGGCAGATCTACCCTGGGTCGGTGGCCGGGCGATGGGGCCAGTGGGGAGGAGCCGGGTGGAGCAGCTGCTGGAGAGTGCGGCCTTCACTCCCCACAACTCTGTGTTCGGAAGGGCTGTTCTAGTGGGTTCGGCAGCCAAGTGGCCACGCCCATCTCCCCCAGTTTCCTGGCATAGGAAAGCTATTCTAGGACAACTGAGCGTCCAGTGAACATCACAAGCCCCACTTCCCTGGCTCTGTGCTTTGGAAAACCTATGCTGAGGGAGGTGACAGCAGCTGGTGCTGATAGTGGTACAATATTATGAATACAATTAGTATATTCATAGGGTTGACAATATATTCTTTTTTACTGTAGTAACATGTACAAAACATAAAATTTGCCATTTTAACCATTTTTAACTGTACAATTCAGTGGCGGTAAGTACATTCACAGTGTTGTGCTTCATCACCACTATCCATTTCCAGAAATTTGTCGTCATCCCAAACAGAAACTCTGTAGCCGTTAAACAATAGCTCTCACTCTCCCTTTCCCCCAGCCCCTGGGAATCTCTATTCCACTTTCTGTCTCTGAATTTGACTACTCTAAGTACTTTGTATAAGTGGAATCATACAATATTTTGTGTATAGCTTATTTTGTTTAGCACAATGTTTTCAAAGTTCATCCACGTTGTAGCACATTTCAGAATTTCCTTCTTTTTTAAGGCTGAATACTATTCCATTGTATGTATATACCACATTTTGTTTCTTCATTTCACTGTCAATGAACATTTGAGCTGTCTTCACTTTTTGGCTATTGTGAATAATGCTGCTATGAACACTGGTGTACAAATATGTTTGAGTCCCAATTTTCAATTCTTTTGATTTAAATTTTGAGTATAAAATTATACTTGTTCATTTTTTGCTGCTATAATAGAATACCATAGACTGGGTAATTTATAAACAATGGAAGTTTATCTGGCTCATGGTTCTAGAGCCTGGGAAGTCCAAGATCAAGGGACCAGCATCTGGTGAAGGCCTTCTTGCTTCATCATAATATGGCAGAAGGCATCACATGGATGAGAGAGGGAGAGAGAGAGAGAGAGAGAGAAAAGGGGCCAACTCATTTTCTTATCAGGAACCCACACCCATGATAACTAACTTGCTCCTGAGATAAGGGCATTAATCCGTTCATGAGGACAGTGCCATCATGACCTAATCACCTCTTAAAGGTCCCACTGGGGGTTAAGTTTCCAATACATGAACTTTGGGGAACACATTCAAACCATAGCGTATACCTAGAAGTGGAATTACTGGGCCATATGGTAATTTTATGTTTAACTTTTTGTGGTATCGCCAAACTGTTTTCCACAGAAACAGCAACATTCCCACTGGCAATACACAAGGGTTCCATTTTCTCCACATCCTCATCAACACTTGTCATTTTCCTTTTTTTTAATAATAGCCATCCTAATGGGTATAAAGTGGTATCTCACTGTGGTCATAATTTTTTAATTAAGATATTTAAATTCCTTTATCTGTTCAGCTGTTAACGCTGGAATCCATATTTACTTTTATAATCTTCCTGTTTTTCCCATGAATATAAAAATAGAAAATAAAAGATGAACTGGAGCTTTTTCCTTGTAAATAGAAACTGGATACCACAGTGATTTATGTGAGTTTTATTCCTATTGCCTCGCTGTTGTTTTATACCTACTACCCTTCAAAGGGCAAGCACTCTGCTTGGATTTTGAATAGAAGCCTTTATTCCAGCCAAGACATTTTCTTCTGTTTTACCATTCCATTTTCCTTTTTGACCCTTGATCCTATTTTCCAATTACCTCGCATCGCAAGGTGACCTAACAGCCATGCCAAGCTGACTGTGCCCTTGGTTGACCTCTGCAGAACTTGTATCAAAATGATTAGAAGTAGTCTTTCCTGGGACTTGTCTGTGAATGAGGCCAGCACTGCCTCTTCCATTCGGGTGGGTGGAGGCGGTGGTGACAGTGACATGCATGCACAGGAAAGCAGTAGAACACATATCCAACCAGGATTCAAGTTGCTGGGAACCTTCTAGCCCCTTGCCCCAGCTTGCAAATTTTAAACTGTAAAAACTTCAAAAAGCAAGCCAACAAACAAAAAAACCCAAACAACTTCTATGGGGCTTTTGTTTGTTTAGGGAGAAAGAACCAGTGTGGCTAATTGACTACTCACATGAAGCATTTCGTGATCAAAGCCTATACTTAGCCACTAAAACTATGGAATAGTAGTCATTTGCCAACACCTGGATACTTTGTCTCAAAGCTAAAAATGTGTCTGTAGTATTTGCCAACCATGACTTTTCCATTTGAAATCAAAACAAAAGGATCAACAACTTCATGTACTCATTCCACGAACATTTAGTGAGCACCTGCTATGTGACAAGCATTGTGCTGGGGAGGTTCTGGAGATGCTGGAATGAGCATTCCAGACACACTGTCCTAAATGAACTCATAGCTTTGTGTGGCCTTTATAAGTAGGCCATTCTATAAATAGGCCATTGATGTGACTACCCTAATAAACAATACATCAGCTATGTAGAAAGTTCCCAAATTATAAGCAGAATAACTAAGTTCCTGTTGAGACAATGATTCTAGAATGCTGTTTATATAAATTAATTAGGTATAATATTTACAACGATCATAATTATTACTTAAATTCCTTCAGTAGTATTGGTCGAGTTGTCAAGCTAGACACCTCTCCTCTCCCCCAGATTTCAAATGTCCTCCCTGGCCCTGGAAATTCCTTTTCTGGGGTTTTACAAGGTAACAGTGAAAAGGACTTGAGTGCTAAGTCTTCTCAGAACCATGAGCCATGGCTCCTGCCCACAAGCGGCTTATTTCTATTTACCCGCGCAATGAAGTGTAACATTTCTCTTGGCATAAGGTACATGGTTTCAGAGGGAATTTTAAGAGTTGAGTCTTACATTTATTTTCCACTTAAAAATGTTCCAATCCCTCACACCTTTAGTTTCAATCCTTAGGGAGCTCAGGAACGTCCATTAGCTTGCATGGTTTCTTGTCCGAAGACACAGAATGATTTATGTAAGACACCTTCCCCTCGCCCTTCACCCCCAGCAAGCTTGTGGAAAGCCAACACTGGAATACTTGTTTCTCGATAGCAGTCCTGGGGCCTTTCCACACAACCCTTGAAAGAACCACATTTCCCCTTAAATTACTACAAGTCACCAAGGGCCTGGGAAATAGCAGAGCCAGGTGGTTCTTGTGAAAGAACATGGCTCTGTGTTAAGACAGATTCCTTGTGACTCCTGGCTGTGCCACCTATCAGCCGTGGAACCTTGAACAAGCTACTTAACCTTTCTGAACTGGTTTCCCGCCTATAATATAGAGATAATGCAGGGTGATGTCAATCACAGGCTGCGGCCCCAGGCAGACCTGGGCTCCGGTCCCGGCTCTATCTCCCACTTGCCATGGTACCCTGAGGAAATTATTCTCCCCATCTAAGCTTCAGTCTCCTCATCTGTAAAATCGGAAGTCATTTACCAGCCACCTCACAGAATTGTGAGATTTAAGTGGGATAACGCTTGTAAATACCTGAAGCAGAATAAGCACTCGGTCCACCTTAGCTGTTATTATACTTACCCCATTGACCCCACAAGCATGCGCCTAGAGTAGGGTCCGACACCCCGGTGCCCCACAAAACCGTCATGCCAGTTTCCTTCCCGTGTCCCCAGGCTGACCTAACGCAAATGTGAGATCATGAATATTGCTTTGGGGGTGACGGCATAGAGTTAGGGAGAAGCCTCCCACATCTGCGCCCCTGTCCTTGCCTTCTCATTTTACTCTGCTCCCCAGGCTTCAGCACACATCAGATCACTCTTCCTAGTGACAGAGACGCACACGCCTCTCCCTGCCGTGTAACCCAATCAGCTGCAGGGAGACAGATTCTTGGCCGGAGCTGAGGGGTATTTGCATTCCCTTCCTGTCAGCTGCATCAGAGGGCATCTGGAGGGAAAGTACCTCTCCAACTGTGACAGACAATCAAGCAGAATGACAGAGCCAGGTGCACTTACTGATATCCCAGCGCCAGCACCAAATTACAGCACATTAATGCCGGCTTCTGACAAAGTCTCCGATTTATGTTGCTCCTGGTGCATTTAGCAGGGATAACTTTTAACTTTTAAAGGAAGAACAAACTTAGCAAGCAGACAGCAAAGGCTTTTAAGGTTTTTATTACTCAGGGCAAACACTGGAATTTTACCTCAGGCCTGTGGTGCAGCACAGACAGCAGTGGTGTGTTTGAAACTGCAGGTCACTGCCCATTAGTAGATCATGAAATCAAGCGGGTTGAGACCAGCATTTTTTACAAAATGGAGGAGACTAGAATAGAAACCATCAGTGAGGATTATGCATAAGAAGCCTAAGTACTTTTGGTGATGCTTTTTTTAGATATATATAGATGGGTGGATGGTTGAATAGAAGGCATTGTCAATGTCTTTCTTACTGTTGGTCATGCTCAAAATAGTTTGAAAGCCACTGAAACACTAGATATACATACAAACATATGGGCATTCTACCAAAACAAATGAAAGCACCCACTCTGGATTAAAGAACTGCATGAAGATATGGGAAACCCAAATCATTCAGCCAATGTCTTCTGTTCATAATGGTATAGTTTTACTTCATCACAAAAAGAGTGTGAGTGTGTGTGTGTGAGGGAGAGAGAGTCCACCAAAGGGTGTGTTCCCATCCCCAGAGACCTCAGGGCAGTTCCCCCCGGTAACTGGAGCTGTATCAGTGAGGGAGAAAAACCAGCCGATTGGATTTAGCTCTTCTGGGTCCCAACTGGTAGGTTGACTTGATTTTCATTTTCTAAGAATGAAGGCCAAGTCTTTTATTTCTTTTGGCTCTCACTGTGTCTTATCACAGTAGGTGTTTGAGAACTTTTTATTGACCTGAAAATCTATGCAGGACACAGTGATAGACTTGTTGAACTAGCCCTGCTTTAATTTTCAGCTGTTTTCTCTGAGCTTACATAAAATGCTCTTGTTTGATGAGTGGGGTCTCCAGGCAGTTCCCAGAAGACAGAGGTTATGGTACCTGGGTAAGAACCAGGGACAGGAGACGATGCTTGAAGGACAGGCCCCTCCTGTGGATGATGGGTGAGAAGCCTGGATATCAGCAACCCCAATTCTGGGGATTGGCCCCATGCTTTCATATGCATCCGTACATGAAGATACACATATGTCCCCTGAAGCATGTTTTGAACTACCAAAATAATCTAAATGTCCATCCACAGGGAATTGTCTAAATAAATTACAGCACCTACCTCCACACAGTGTAATACTATACAGCTGTGGGAAGAAATAAGGAAGCTGTTTATGTACTGATATGGAACAGTCATTCACAGTTCAAGAAAAGAATAACTATGAATCCAAAGCAACGTCCCGCCTTCTGAAGCTCTCATGTGGTCAGTAGAGGCCCTCACTGAAACTTTCACAGTTCAGCTTCTCCCTCTGCCTAAACCCATTTCTTTCTCTTCTTTCCACACACGCTATAGCATTTGTTCATTGCTATGTAATGAAGCACCCAAAACTTAGTAGCTTAAAACAACAATAAACATTATTATCCTGTGGATCAGGGATTTGAGTGACTTACCCGGGTTGATCTGGCAATGGTCTCTCATGGGCGTGTATGCAGTCAAGACATCAGCGGGTCTGTTTCCTCCACCCCAGGCAGAAAGCAGTGTGAAGATGATGGACAATGCTTACCATGCCTGAAGGACAGGCATTGCTGAGGGGCAGGGGCCACAACCAAGCTGTACCAGAAAAAGAGCATCTCTTCTGTTCCAACAGTCTCCAGAGGAGGAAATTCTATTACCCAGGTCAATCTCCCCTCTGGCCATGGCTTCAGCCTGCTTTCTTTTATTATGTCTACCCCAAGCATGGAGATATGTGCTCATTATTATCTCCCCAACATCTTTTTCAGACTTAGTGATTAACTCCTCTCCCTTTTCCCTAATAGAAAGAAAGAATCTCCTTCCAAGTATATATCTTTCCTTCACCATTCTTTTCATTATCTTCTTACTTGCATGAATAAAAATGAAAATATAGCCTGGAAATCTGAATTGTATTCCATTGGAATAATTTACATATATTATATTATCGGGGTCAGGCAGTATCTTTGTATGTACTGTCCATCATGGCTCCCACAAACATCTTTTCCACAGCCCTTCTCTGTGTCTCTCACAGCATGCCTTAGTTATCAGTGGAGTGAGCCAATTGATTGTGAAAGAGATTCATGCCAAGAGGTGGGTTGAGGACTATTGCCTCTCCATAGCCATCAGACCCCATCTCCATCAACCTTAAAGCTACCCCAAAGTAAATATACAATCAAACCAAATCTGCCTTCGATTAAGCCCCCAGTCCTTTCTTCCAACAATATTGTCATCCCTGAGACCATCCTATGTAGATGTTCAGGAGTGGCCACCGGTTTTGTATACCGCATGACATATCATGCCTTTGTCTTTCCAGCTTCTGCTCACTAAGTAGAGCAGCTCCTGATGCTAAGATTCTAGTGCTCTTGATTAGTACTTTGCAGCAGGTGAAGAGAATGAAAGATGTTTCTTTCTTTGGAAACAGAGGTTCTTAGTGAGTCTGCCCAGTGCCTTTAACCCTGGCTACCCATAACCCATATGCTGGGGAGTCGCTTGTGTAAAAGAGAAAGCTCATATCTCCTAGCCCCACTTATGGCAAAAATGGTCTTTCATTATTCCTGCCTTTTCTACCCTCTTCTTGCACTTGAATCCCTGGACTATGGATTTGGTTCCCTGAACTTTGACTCTTAGTGACTCTCTTAGACATTATTTCACCCTCAGTTTCCTTCATGGCTAAGTACCCCAGAAACTACTTTGCCTAGTCGGTGCCAGAGACTGGGATCCATTCTGTGGCTGCTTGCTTGGTCATTGTCAGTCACTTTATGACTTCATTAACGACAGTTGAGAAGAAGGAAAAACTGAGTCATGAGCAAGTTTCACATTTCCAGATTAGAGCGTCTAAAACTGAAAGGGCATCCCAATGAGAGACGCCAGCGCAGACTCCTAATGGGGATCTCAACTCATCTTGGCAGCTGTGGCTTATTAAGTGTCACCAACTTCTCCAATAAAGTACAAGCCTTTCTGAGGTTGATGACACCTGCATATGACATTTGAGATTTTTGTGTTCGTTGCCTCAGTTTCAAACACAGTGCCTAGAGGTCAGAAGGTTTTAAAAAATAACTTTCTGATTCAACTGTAATTCCACTTTGTTAGGCAGGGGAGATCTCCAGGATGGTATGAGAAAACTCATTCACAGGAAAACTTGCCAAGAGAATTTTGTTCTCTCCTATTACCCTGCTACTCCCTTAATCTCATCCTTCCAATCACTATTGCCATCTCCTAAGACTTCGTCTTTGAATCAGTGATTCTAAGAATTACTTTTGCTTTTCCAATATCTATATGCCCACTAATTTTCCAGGTGGAAGGTGTGTTTTGTGGAGCTTATCCATAGTGAGGATAAGGAGATAAATGCAACTAATCTGACCTGGTTAATTCAGAACTGTGTTATCTGGAGATATTTAAAAAGGAGAGCCCAGCCTACATCAACCACCACCTATCTGTGTGCTCACATGGGAACCAATGATAAAATTAGGAGAAATTTATATACATCCCTAATTCTAGATAGGAAATTTAAGAACTAGGCACCGTAATATTTTTATCCTTCTTGTTGAAGACTCTGTCTTCAAAAGAAGATGAGCATGAGAAGTGAGTGGCTAGCTACATGGCTGGCATACCATGGTTTAGGAAAAGTTCCTGGTGAAGATCAAGGACCACCTATGAAGACTTCAAGGAACATGTTTTAAAAGGATAAATGACAACCCAGAAATGATGGGGAGGAAGAAAAAGTTTAAAAAAACTATAAAATCAATTATTATGAAGAGTACCAAATGTAAAAGAAAGATCAAATTGTATCAGCTGACACATAGGAACTACCCATATGGGAAGGGTTATTTATATTATTGAGGGGACAATTAATAATTTTCAGGAAGAAATAATAAGAAACTTTAAGAAGTAATATTTAGGATTCTTAACAGCCATGTAATAAGCCAAAATACAGTTGTTAAAGTAATTCAATACTTTAATATGAGATAAATGTATTTGTTGATATTCCTTTCTAAAAGATTTGGGGCCACGAGGTAATAGAATTTCAGAGGTATTGTTAGAACTGTCACAGAAATTATTGGTATTCCTGGGATTTGCACTGTTTGAATACCTGCAGGTAGTCTCATCTTGCTAAATTCCTAATGTCCCTTGCTAATAACATCTTTTCTCAGCAGCAGATGGATCAATAAAAGCAATATGACCCAACTCTAATTTCTGAGCAAAAAGGTAGAACTTATTAATACAGTGGCAGTGAGGTGAGTCTTGGGAGACAGCAGCTGTGTGGACACCTGTCATTCTCCACCATCCTCTCATGCATTCACCCCATTGCAGGTCACTGCACCCTACTTCCCTCTGGGGGCATTACCTCTTCCCCATGGTGTGTAGCCTTATTGGGTATGTAAGTCAGGGTTCCTTGCCCTCTCCTAGCCAAGGGATGGGCATATGACCCTTAGGTTTGACCCTAGGGCAATCAGACTCACTGTCTCTCTCAGGACTTTGCGTCTGAAGAATATGGGCACCAGTACAGATTGATTCCTGAGAAGCACACTCCTGGAGCCAACCTGGTTCTGTCTGTTGCAGAGCCTGGGTTCTGAACCTCTCAGCAATCTGTGAGCTTCCTGAAAATCCTCCCCGAAAATTCCACTTTTGTTTAACTTAGCCATAGAGTGTTTCTGCTGCTACTAACCTAATAACCTTATTGACTATGACATCCATCCATTCTCCATTTTGTGATAGCCAGAGGAAGACAGCAGGTATAATGAGGCATCTCTCTGAGATTTCAAATATTCAAGGAAGAGATATGTGCGTTAATATAGCTAGAGCCTTTGTATAAAAGGAGAAGTGGTTTAAGACTCTACCCCCCCAAAAAAATCTGAAAATATTATTTTTTAAAAAATGATCTTGGTGTAAAGGAAAAGAGACAGGAATGGAATGAAGAAATGAGCAGCGGCTGGGCCACTTCAGTGGAATCAGATTGTAAAAGATCACACACACGAGATCAGTGAACAGAGCACAAGTAAGGGAGAAAAGAAAGATTGGGGTGGAAGCATCAAAGTCATAGCTGGAAAGCTAAAGCCAAGAAAAAAAAGAATCAAAACTTGCGAAAAAAATCTAGAGGCATCAAAATGGTCTTTTGTTGGAAATGACCAGAGTGAGAAAGGCCAGAACTGTGTTCTGAGGCTCATGTTCTAAAGCTAACTGATGGCAGAGAGGGAAGTAGAACTTCTTTACAACTTTCATTTTGCTTCTATCTTCTCTATGAAAGTGAAAGATCTTCAGGCCTGAAAGTGTAGAACGAACGTGCTTAAAAGGTAACTGAAGTCTAAGATAGGGGCCAAGATAGTAAGAGAATAGGAAACCTCTGTAAAAGTCAGAGACCTGGATGAATTCTAGCGCGAGGTGCTGAGGGAGCTACCCAAAATAATTGTAGAATGGTTGGCATTAATTTTTGAAAATTCAAAAAGAATGGAAAAAGTGTCCGAAAATTGGAAATGGACAAATGCCTTTATTTCTGAAAGAAAGTAAGGTAGTACAATATTGGGGTTTAGAATCTACAAATAGTCTATTTAATGTGAAGCCTGGTTATTTGGGAATTACAAGACTTAGATCACCAGGTCTGCAGGTTGCATATTATCATGACTTAAACAGATAAAGCCCCTCACACTGTCCAATAGAATCCTGTGGAAAACTGGACTAAGAGTACAAGTACATGAATTTCTAACTGGTTGAAAACTACTACCCAGCAAGTGTTGAGTGATGACTCAATAGTCTCTGGGGGGCAGGATTTTGGGCTACACTGTAGGATTCTGTTCTTGCCCATACTATACAGTATTTATCAACAACCACCAAAACACAGAAGCCACTTTGTGGCTCACTTAGAAATAAAAGAAACAGTAAATCCACCAAATATAAGAATGAGTCTAAAAATTATCTCTATGTGTTATTTATGTGCAGAATTTATTTATTTATGGATAATTTGGAAAGATATTTATTTATTAAAGTTCTGGAAAGATATACACCAAAGTATTCATAATGATCAACTCCAGATGGGTGGCATAATAAACTTTTTAATGCTCTTTTTTTTGTTTATCTGTACTTCATGATGTTTTTATAATGAGCAAATATTCCTTTCATAATAAGAAAAAATAATAAAAGACGAGATTTATTTCAAAAAGAAAAAAATTGCACTGGCTAAACCAATATAAAAACAAACCAGATGAAAGTTAGTATGAATAACTGTAAAGTTCTGTGTCAAGGTTAAAAAAAAAGTACCTATATAAGTGTAAAATGGAGGGAAGGTGGGTCTGAAAACAGTTTATTTGAAAAATATTTGGAAGTTTCGGATACAAAGTCAATACATGTCAAAAGGGTAGACAAATGCAATCCCAGGCAGTATTAGTAGAACATCAAAGTCTGGAAAAAGAGAAGCGCTGGTTCCAATGAACTGGGTCAGACCTTATATGGAGCAGTGTGTCCCGTTCTGAGCCTCGGTGGCCTAGAGAAAGGTCGGAGGAGGATCTTCTGAACAGAAACAGGTTGAAAACCTCATCACCCGAGAACATGTGACCTAGGTTAATTGTCCTAGGTCAGAGAAGACCTAAGGTATATGTGACAGCTGTCATAGCCACAGCGCAGTCAGCGGAGGGACAGACAGAGTAGAATCTGCAGCCCAAATGAACCCGCCACACAGTGGCTGTGATTAGGGAAGTTCGTAGCATCCCAAAGCCCAGGAAGACAGGTGGAGAACAGGAGCATCTTGTAGATGGCAACAGATAGAGGCCCGGGAAAGCAAGCAGTATCAGAGACATCCTAGAGCAGAGAGTGGGGACCCGGCAATATTCCGGTAGACTTAGGCCTATCTGTTAAATAGGCCTGCAGAGACCGGTACACGGTTCCGGCTGTAGAGACTGGGCACTCAGAGAGGCGGGAGGCAGAGTGTGACAACTGGCTTTAAATGTTTGAACGCCGGGATGCCCTTACTCCACATTACTCCTAAAAAGCAAAACTAAGGCTAAAAGATGGAATTTAGAATGTTTTTGATTTCAGATAAGAACTTTAAAAACTAGTCTGACCTATGATGGAATGAGCCACCTCCTAGAGAAGTAAGCTCTTTTTCACGGTACGTATTTAACATACAGTGTCAGTGGAGGGGATCATTTGCCAGGCATGTCGGAAACAGATCCGTACGTGGGGAGGGATGTTAGAGTCCCAGTGATTTCCCCACTCTCTAGGGTCTCGGAGCCTAGGCCTTAGCAACGCGACACGCGGCAGGCCCTGCCCCCCACCCGCATCCACGCCGCCTCAGCTCCCACAATCCCCCTCCGCAGCCACCACCGCCCTGCTGTTTTCTTTTGGCTCAAATCTACTTCTGCTTTGGAACCCAAATGTGACCTGATTTTGAGTCTGGACTGAATTCATACGTAATAAGATTAGTTACTGTAACATTCCTTGTTGTCTTTGTTTGTTTTGTTCCTCCTCGTGCTAGACTTTCTTACAGAAACAGAGAGGATGTTACTGCCTTTTCCTGCAAATAAAGGCTAGGCAGTTCCATGTTTGTTCTTACCTTCAAGAGGGAGTTAGCAGCACTTTTATGTGCTTCAGTGATGCTACACACACACACACACACACACACACACACACAAGAAGAATGACAACCCCAAAGAGGCCTTATTTTCAAAAGCCTGGGGGTCTCCTTTGCATGGAGAATGTTTTTGTGTTTTGAAGATAAAAGAGAGAAATGTTTCTTATGGGGTCGTCAGCTTCCAGGATACTAGGAAAGAGGTAGGGCTTGTGGGTTCCTTGTGGGGCAAGCTCTGACCTGGACAACCGGTGTGCTGCCTGCAGAGGCCAGATGTTCAGTAACTCTCCTAGTCTTCGGAACAGAGCTGGGGCCTTATGTCCAGGCCTCTAGCGAAGGCAGAGCTCTGCTAAAACCTGTCTAAATTAGTCTCACTGAGGAGCAGGGAGCCAACCACTCACCATGGCAGCATGCAGCAAAAGGAGCTGTGATGGTGAGGGTGACCAGTGTGATCTGATAGCCAGATGCCTTTCCCAGCCCCTCCAAACACACATGCACGCACACACACACACACACACATGTGCACACATATTTGGAGAAACACTGATAAGGAGCCACTGTCCTAGTCAAACCAAAGGAAAGGGAGAACATGAAAAATGAAAGACATTGGATTGACACTAACCCTCCCAAGTGGGACCTTGGGGCCAGGATCTATTTTAGAAAAGCAAAGACATCTGTCACTTCTTGAAGCTGAAGTGGTCTGACGCAAGTGATGCATGTTATAACTCAGTAGATGTTTACTAGAGTAGCTGCAAAGTAACCACACAACAGCACCCACGTTTTCATGTACTCCTTTTTTTTTTTTTTGAGATAGGGTCTTGCTCTATTGTACAGGCTGGAGTGCCGTGGAGCAATCATAGCTCACTATAATCTCAAACTCCTAGAATCAATCGATCCTCCTGCCTCAGCCTCCCAAGTAGCTGGGACTATGGGCTCTCACCACCACGCCTGGCTAATTTTTCTACTTTTTGTAGAGACAGGGTCTAACTATGTTGCCCAGGCTGGTCTCAAACTCTTGGCCTCAAGCCATCCTCTGGCCTCATGCTATCCTCCCACCTCAGCCTCTCAAAGTTCTGGAATTATAGGCGTGAGCCACTGTGCCCAGCCACAAATCAATAGATCTTTACTGAGTGCCTATGAAGTGATGGCACAGAAGCCCACAGGCCTTCATTCACTTTTTTAAGTAAAGGGAAAGGAACACCTCGGAGGTAGGTATCATCTCCCTTTTGCAGATCTCGCAATCAAATTAGCAGAACCAGGACGTGAAGCTTTTCTACTACACTGTATTTCTTAGGTCAGTGCCAGGTCATTAAAAAAAGTCAGCCTTTGTGATGTCAGGAAAAATCCAAGAATCTACCATAAGTGATACAAAGGGGGGAATTTTTATTTCCAGGAGAATTGGAATAAGTTTTATCCTGGCTGGTTTTATTAAAACAGGATCAATTATGTGAAGGTATAGTCAATGGGTTAAAAGTTACAAGGTTCGTGAATAAATTGAAATTCAATTTCCTTTAACAAAAATGCAAGAAGTCAATAAAATTTTCTACAAAAACAAACAAACATCATCTTCTCAAGACAAGGTTATACAACAAAAAGCAATGGCAATCACTGTGTCATAGAAATGCTTCTTACAAACAAGCAAGTCCAGACTGAATTTTATGATGACAAGATACAGAGTAAGTATATATTTGACAATTTAAAACAAACTTTACTCAAACTAAATTTTATTTTTTCAGTCTTCGAAATATCTGATTTAAACATATTCTTTTACCTTTTTCGTGTAAAAGATCTATTCTCAAGGCCTTTTGCCAACAAAGTTTCTCCCTTCCTCAAAGTTTCTGATATTTAAAACCCGTGACCTTTGGTTTCACTCTAATTTCTGACTTTAAAAACGTGGAGACTTTTAATTTTCAGTTCTACAGAGGTCACAGAGAACATATCACACTGCTGTTTATGTTCTTGGAAAATAAGATATAGGACATTAGAATCGTCTATCATATAGTAAACATCTTTTTAAAATGTGCATAGATCCAGCAGTTCTACTTCTTAAATTTGTCCTAAGGAAATCATTGGACAGTACACAAAAACATCAGTACAAAGAAATATTTTTAATAGTTAAAAAGAAGAAAACAATCTAAATATTTAATAATAAGAGATTGGCTAAGCAAATCCACATATATTCAAATAAATGAAGTGTTATGCGGCCATTTAATAAACATGATACAAGCGTATTTTGACATGAAAAGATGTTAAGATTATACTGTTTAGTTTTAAAAGGAGGTAACTAAACAGCATGGGGAAAAGTCCAGAAAGTTCCCCACTAAAATGTTTGCAGAGGTTGTATGTCTTCATGGTAATAGAAAAGGTTTCTTCAGTAAATTTCTTCTTGCTTTCTTACGTGTATTTTCTAATGTGGTTACAACATACCTGTCTTCTATGTGTGATAAATAAATAAATGAACCTACATAAGAGGAAAACAGAGCACTTTTACTTCCCATCGTGAAGAAACATTCCCTTGACCCCATGTCTTCCAGCTTCTGCCCCATTTTCTGTTTCCGTTCATAAGAGATCTTACACGGCTGGTTCTGCGCCCTTCCCCGCTTTCTCTCGGGCCACCTCTCTGCACCCACCGAACTCCTGCCGTCGATGTCACCATTCAGCACCACGCTGCTCCATCCTCTGGCCTCGTCCTTGTCACGGCCGCCTTCCTGAAACCCTTCCTCACTCTGCTTTGGGACACCTCTCTCTCCTCTTTCTCCCTCCTTCACAGACGACGCCTCCCATCCCCCTGACCTCTTGTGGTCACAGCGCCTGCCGCTTAGTCCCCAGGCCTCCTCTGCCTCTCCTCTCAGCACCACCTGCACACACACCCCCCACACCCAGGTCAGTATCTCCTCCCGATCCCAGACCTCGATAGTCAACTGCCTTCTCGACATTTCTACTTGAATATCTAAAAGATATCTCAAAGTAATATATCCAAAAAAAAGAGAAAATTCTTGATTTTCTCCCATCTTCTCCAACCTATTGATTCTCCACTCTTCTCACACCTATTAGCAAATCTTGAAAGCTCTACCTTCAAAACGCATCTGACAATGTCTCGGCCACTTCTACCACTGTCACCCGAGTCCGAGCCAGCACCGTCCCTCTTGAGTCTCGGGAAGGCGGCTGTGATGGGCTCTGTCCAGTGCTGAGGAGAGAGCAGGACGAGGCCAGAGGATGGAGCAACGCGGATGTGAATGGTGACATCCTCAGCGGAGCTCTGGTGGGTGCAGAGAGGTGGCCCTAGAGAAAGGGGGTAGAACTGTGCCAAAGCCCCCATGTTCCTCGTCCCTCCTTGCTGCTCCTTGAACAGGCCACCCTCTGCTCAGGACACGGGCCTTTGTATTTGCTATTTCCTCAGCCTAGAATGTTCTTTCCCCAGCTATCCCATGGATTATTCTCTTTCTTTTGGTTTCTTCTCAAATGTCATTTATCAGAGAGGACTTCTTTACTGACATATTTAATATGGGTCCTGTAATATTTAAAATATTACAACTCCTCCCACCTCCAGCTCTCTTGTCTTGCCTTACCGTGCCTTAGTTTACTCATAACACTTATTGCCATCTGGCATACTAGAGGTTTATTTGCTTATTGGCTGTCTCGCCCTACTAGACTGTAAGCCCCACGGGTGCAGGGCATTTGTTTTGTTTGCTGCTGCACAACCAGCACCTAGAACAAAACCTAAGACAGGATGAGCACTCAGTAAATATCTGTGGACCACATGATTTGCCTTGACTTAGATTTTTTTTCCTTAGTAAAAAGGAACTCTACTTATGGTTTCTTAATTCTTAAAATCTCGGGGTGGTGGGATGGGGTTGAGAGTGATGTCCAAGTGGGGCAGAGTGAGGAAAAGAAGCTGTGGGCCCTCCGTCTGGGAGTCTCAGTCAACTGCAGAGTGGACGACAGTGACAAGAGCAGCAGCGCACTGTGGAAACTGGCTGGGAAATGTCCCCACTCCTCCCGTCTACGGGCTGGGGGCCTCTTAGCCTGGGCATTGACCCCTGAGGTTTCCAATTGGACAGTTTAGCTCCAAAATGGAAGGGAGGAAAAAACACTCTTGAGCAGCTAGCCCAGACCACTTAAGGAAGATGACTTCAATCTCATGAAAACTCTACACGAGAACAGCCAAGGGTGCCTGAGGTACGAATGACCTTTCTCCTCCGCTCCCACTTAGGGACGGCCACACTCCTGCAGCCACTGTGTCGTGACGCTAGCTCCTTCGCCCAGCCTTGCGCCCCCAGGCCCCTGTGAAATACTGCGTTAGACCTAACTCTAGAAACCATTCTTCTGCCACCTTCCTTCGTAACTCACAGCCCCGCCTGGCCGCGACAGCAAGCACTGTGGAGGACTACGCCTGTCTCCTGGAAAACAGCGTCTGGGAAGCATTTCAAAGGCTAAACAAAGTCGCAGATGCCTCATACCCCCTACGGTGACCATGGACCCTTTCTGTCATCGTTTTAGTAACAGGGGAAGTAAAATAGAAATCAGGAGTCCCACGACAGGAACTTACAGGCAGTCTGCACCTTTGATTCACCTGAGCCTCTGGTACTGCACCTGGAGTAAGCCCGAGGGCAGCCGGGGGAACCGCGGACGCTGCCTGAACCGTCTGCAAATGGACATAAGCAAACTGCTTCCTCTGCTTCCTTTCTGCAGCCTCCTAGAGGCTTGCATTTCCTTAAAATGATGGTGTCTGCTGGACTGAACACTGCATATGTAAATGCATTGCTCATTTGAAATCCGTTTAGAAGCAGACCTAGGGGAGCTGCCTCGCCCCGGGAAGAGTAAACGCCAGCACCTGTGGAGTCCTTCAGAGCTTGAGACAAGTGTCCTTCGTTTCTGTGAACATTAGCAAGGGGCGGTAATGTCATTATGCTATTCTGTGAGAAATCTATTCTTACCTTAGTTTTGAGTTCACGTAACTCTGATTGTGCCGATGTGATTAATTTCAAAGAGAGTGCTCATGTATTCACTCGCTCATCGTTAAAAGCACCCGTACACATACTGAACACCTACTATGAGTCTTGAACAGGGCTAGACTTGGGGATATAAAGTGGAGGAAAAAGGGTCTTCTGAAGGCTTGCCATCGTGCGAGCTGACTCACTAAGTTGGGGGATCCCAAGGCGGAGTCTATGGGAGTCCTTGTTGGATTTTGGAGTTGCATCATGCTGTGTATTTCAACAGTGATGCAAGTTCAGGAGTTCAGGAGAGCAAATATCAAGTCCAGGAGAAACTCCAACATTCAGAAGTAAAATGGACAGGAGAACGGCAACTCTCACTTTGTATGTAATAGGGCAATTAACACACAATTCCGTTCAGGCTCTAGAATATTTCGTGAGCACTCACTGATGGGGGGGGCACTTGGCAGCGCTGTAATATTTCTCAGACTTGCCTAGGGAAGTGCTCAGGGCACAGGGGCGTGATTGGGGTATGAATGCGGCGTGGCTGGTGGTCTTCTTGGGCAATGTCTGCTGCAAGCATGACATTTCTCTGAGCTTCTGTTTTATCTTAAACCTTCACATAAACTTTTCTTTCTCCCCAATAACAGTCTGTTTTAATATAAAATATTATTTTCTCTAAAACCTTGAATAAAATTCATGCTCCAAATAGATGTTTATACTGTAGCTTTGAGTAGCCCTGACATAAAGCAGTGCGTGCAAGCACACCTATTTGGCCAGCACAGCTCGAGGGGCTGCCATGAAGAACCAGGTGAAGCGCCGGCTCTCAGTGTCCTCCAGCCAGGCTTTCTGAGCTATTTACAGAGCTGCCAGGGATGGGGACGGTGTGTGCTAAAGAGCCCAGCTCTGGAGCCAGGCGGCCTGCCTTCAAATCTTGGCTTCACCACACAAACCGCATGCCTCTAGGCAAGTAACAACACTGTCTGTGCCTCAGTTTCTTCATCTGTAAAATGGATGTAATAACAGCACTGTCTCATCGTGTTGGGAGGCTCAAATGCGTGAATGTATGTAAAGCTTCAGACATCACCGTTCTTGGCCTTCCTGACCACTCAGTCTACAGTGGTTGCCCTTTTTCCCCAAGTACCATATTTTATTTTCACAGTATTTATCACCGTCTGAAATTATCGTCTGTATTTTTATAATTTTAAACAACCCGAAAGTTTAATAACAAGGAGACAAGTTAAAATTATAGTGTTCCTGTATTATAGAATGCTAAGCAACCATCAATTTAATATTTTAAAATTTTATTTTTTCTCAATCCATTGTAAAGATTTAAAATGAAGCTACCAAAGAGCATGTATAGAATATTACAACTTAATAAAACAAATATATATTATATACACATATATATGTTAATAGAGGTTGTCTCTGTGTGGTAAGGTTAGAGGGGATTTTAGTATTACTCTCTTTGCTTTTCTTTCCAGATTTCCCACAGTTGATATCTATTGCCTATGTAATTAGGGGGAAATGTTATTTATTACAGTAAATTTATTGCAGAGGCACCGGGGGGAAGCTGGGAGACGGGAGGAAAGGAAAAGGTGGGTCCCCAGTCCCGACCGCAGGTGGCACCCGGAAGTCACTGGGGAGGACCTGGCTCCCACCCACCTGGCCTGCCCTGGGTCTAGAGCTCATTGGTGCCTGCAAGCCCCAGTGCTCACAGGAGTGGTGGTGGCTCCACTGCTAAACTCGGGGTTGCCTTTCCTCCCCTGACAGCTCCAAGCTGCTCCCGGCACCTGCGTAATCAGTTTCTTCATTAAGTCCCCATTTTTATAAAATTTTAAGAGAGTTTTCTGTTTTTATGATTGGACTCTAATTGATACTCCTTCTGATCTATCATGCACTCCTAGGAATCTGTCATAGAGAAATAGTCAGAGGAGGTGACGTCAAAGGTTTATGTAAAATATTGTCCACTGCAGTGTTATCATTGGGAAAAAAGAACCAGAAACAACATAAATATCCAACAGGAAGTGTTGTGGGTTCAATTGTGTCCCCCACAAAAGATACGTTCAGATCCCAACCCCTGGTACCTGTGAATGTGACCTTATTTAGAAATAGGGTCTTTGCGGATGTAATCAAGTTTAGATGAGGTCATACTGGATTGGAGCGGGCCTTAAGCCAATGACTGTGGTCTTTATAAGAAGAGGAAAACAGGGACACAGACACAGAGGGAGAATGCCGCGTGACAGTGGAGGCAGAGATTGAAATGACACAGCTGCAAGCCAACGAATCCTGAGGACTGCCAGCAAGCACCAGGAGCTGGAAGAGGCAAGGAAGAGTTTTCCTGGAGCCTGCAGAGGAGCATGTGTTGCCAACACCTGGATTTTTTTTTCTTTTTTTTTTTTCATTTCTGCATATTACAGGGGTACAAATGTTTAGGTTACATTGCCCTTGCGTGTCCCCCTAGTCAGAGCTTCAAGCGTGTCCATCCCCCAGATGGTGCGCATCACATTCATTATGTATGTAGATACCCGTCCCTTCCAACCCCCTCCCACTTGCCCGACACCCCATGAATGTTATTCCTCTAGGTGCACTTAGGTGTTGATCAGTGAAACCAATTTGCTGGTGAGTACATGTGGTGCTTCTTTTTCCATTCTTGGGATGCTTCACTCCGTAGAATGGGTTCCAGCTCTATCCAGGAAAATACAAGAGGCAATATCTGGATTTGAGACTTCTAGCCCCTAGAACTGTGAGAGAATAAATTTATGTCCTGTCATGCCACCTAGTTTTATTAACTTATTTAGGCAGCCCTGGGAAACTAATATAGTAAGCCAATGATTAGCAAATGTTTTAGAAGAACTGGAATTTGTCCCCAAGATTACTGTTAAATATACATATATGTGTGTGTATATACATACAGATATATAAAATCTATCTAAATAATAATATACAACTTAATGAGGGAGTTTGTTTACCATGTTGCAATGCAGGTTCCTGAGCCCTGCTGTCCATATTCTGATGCAATAAGTCTGGTTTGGCAGCAGTAATGTGTTCTGGAAATCTTGCCCGTCATCAGGTGGTAGGCTTCTCGGTTACCCCTGGCTGGAGTCAGCCACAGTTGGATCTTAATCTTGTTCCCTGAGAAATAATTTAAATGATTTAAGAAGGAGAGAGAGAAGCCACTTTTCTTGGTTTCCACTCTCAAGTAGTCTCAGACTTCAATGGAGCCTTAATTTCCAGAAAATTGGCCTGTCAATCTTACTTAGGGGAAATTGGTTTTCTTCAATCAGAGTTGGGAAGATGTCATTGAAGCCTGAAGAGGTATTTGCCAGCTTTCTCACTGTCTTAGATGAGGCTCTTCTAGTCCTGAATCACAGAAACTAACCCCAGCTAATTTAAACATAAGTAGTGAATAAATAAGGAAATCCAAGGAAGATATGAACAAGCAGCCTGTGGAAGGACTAAGCCCAGAGCAGATCTGGTCATTACCATTAGCAACAATGCCAAGCCACCAACCTCATTCGACAGCGCCCCTCCTGATATCTCTCAGTTCAAACTTCCAAATTCCTCAGAGACAAATCTAACTGGTTCCATTCAGGTCAGGGGTCCCCTGAATCAATCGGCTATGGCTAAAGAAGAATAGGGTCATGTGATTCAGACACAGCAGGTGAGGGTCCATTCGTGTGAGTGGGGGCCAGTTCTCAGAGAAGGGGAAATGAGAGAGTGGCAACTCCCTCAAGAGGTCTCTGCTCTCCTGCTCGCTTCCCTGGCCCCTAATCCTTAGTCCATGTTCTGAGAACAGATCTTAAACCTTCTCCTAGGACAAATCATTCCTATCTTCCCTTCCCCGTCTTGCACACTCCATTCCAGACAACTCATTTCTGAAATACCTCCTGGGTCTTCTTTCCCCGCAGGTCCAACCCATGTGAAATTTGGATTCTTGCTCATCTTGCACATTTACGCCCTTCTGTGAAATCCCCTCTCTGGAGGGAACTCCTTTAAGATCAATGAGATGATACTGCTCTTTGGATAAATGACACCAGAAAATCAGAGCCAGTAAGTTCTGGTTTGGGTTATTTTTCTATGGCAGTGACTAATCACGTTGAGTCATCCATACCGGTTTCCCTTGTGACCACTATCACACGTTAAAGAGCAAACTGGCTGACTGGGTGGTATATGGCTAACCACAAAACAGGGCTTTTCCCAGTGGAAAGGCAGGTTGACCAGCCTGTGTAGGAAAAGAAAGGTTAATCCAGGCACAACAGCACCACACTCTAAATCAAATGAACAAGTTATCAGTTTTGAAATGCCTTGTGTCTATACGAAGTCAACTCTTCTCCCACATTCTCTCCTTCAAGGGTGAGCTGACCACATGTTAAAAAATCAAAGCTGTTTCCTTGGGTGCCTTCCTAATTTATTCTTTCTCCACAGAAACTACCTCAGCTATCACATCATCAAGCATTAATTATAATGACACAATTAGTTCTTAAGAGTCATGAAAAGGTGCCATAAAACTAGGCTATGAATGTTCTCTGAATTGAACTAAGAAAAACACATAATGGAAATGCTTAGCTCATGCTGTGTCTCATTGGGGCCAGTTTCATAAACGCTTTTGTGACTATTTTCTCATCAGTAAAGTGGCATAATAATAATAATCCTTCCCTCAGAGGATTGTTGAGAGGATTAAGTAAGTATAAAAAAATCAGAGCAGTCCTGTTATGTGTCAAGGGCTTAATAAATGTTAATTATTATAACCATTTCCTGACACCTCAGGGAATGCCTGATAGACCTTCTCTCTGTGAAAGCATCCTGCCTTGTCAATGTTAGCTTACTTGTCATTCTTCACCACTAAACCAGGGCTCCAGGTGGGAGCTTCTTCATCCTGTGTCTCTAGCACCCATGAGCCATGATGTCGCACGCATCTGCAGATGGTTGCTCCGGAACGGGGGTGTGCCATCAGGACTGGGGTGTAACAGGAAAACTGTAATCCCAGGGCTCTTCAGCGGTGTGAAGGGTGAAACATTCATTGAAGGGTTTTCCCAAAGATCATCAAGAAGGAGTGGAGGGGACAATTAGGAATGTTGTATGAAATTGGCCTCAGTTTCTTCTGCTGTAACATATGGATAAGTAGACTTACCTCAAAGCATTGTGTGACAATCGAATGAAATAACAGCAGTACAGTGCTCAACACATAATAAGCATAAATAGTAACTATACAAGAAAAAAACAGTTATACAAGTAAGGGTTTTCTTAGGAGTAGCTCAATGACAAACACCGATGACACCGCCAATGAATGCCTCTGACTACTTTCATCAATAGACTTACCTAGCAGAGAGACAGACTCACTGGCAAACAGGAGTCCACTTGACTCTTGAAGAAAGTGAAAAGACCTGTTTAAAATGAGCAGGCATTTATAAATTTTCTCTGGGAGTCTCACAGAATTGGAAAAACTCCTGGTGAAAAAAAGGAGTGTTTCTGGGCCTGCCAAGGTCAAGAGCTGATATTGGCACAGAATAGCCCCCTTTTGCTCAGGCACTCGACCAAGTGTATGCACCAGGGGCACCTACTAATCTCCTTCTGCTTCTCTTCAACAGCAAGAACCACCATTAGACAACAGACTCGGATACAATGAAGCTTAGAGAGTCAGCACTATTTCATAGAAGAGAAAGTTATTGGGTCATTAAATATGAAATGTCCAATTTCAAATCAAAAGTGTAGTTTATTATATCTCAAGCAAGAAGCCGTATAATTAATCAAAGTATGCACCTAAACCATCGACACAGTTTTGCTATTTTAACAATAGCTTGTTTATGCCAGCAGTGAAGAAGCCTGGAGAGCAAGTGGTGATGAAATCTTGAAAGATGTTTTCCACAGCTTGTTGAGAATTAAATATTTTTCCTTGCAAGAAGTGGTCCAAAGCCTGGAAGAAGTGGTAGTCAGTTGGTGCAAGGTCTGGTGAATATAGCAGATGACAGAGAGTTTCCCAGTCCAGTCTCTGTTGTTTGAGCAGCTGTTTGTGTGAATGTGGTTGAGCGTTGTCTTGCAAAAGAATTGGCCTGTCTCTATTGACTAATCTCGGCTGCTTAATCGCAAGCATTCTCATCATTTCATCCAGTTGGTTGCAGTAGACATCTGCTGTAATTGACTGACCAGGTTTCATGAAGCTATAGTGGATAATACCAGCGCTGGCCTACCAAACAGATACCATTAGCTTTTTTTTGATGAATATTTGGTTTTGGACTGTGTTTTGGCACTTCGTCTTAATTCAAACATTGTGTCAAACATTTGCAATTGTCAAAAAGAATCCATTTTTCATCACACATAACAATACAGTGTAGAAATGGTTCGCTTTTATGTAATGATAGCAAAGAAAGGCAAGCTTCAAAATGATTTCTCTTCTGACACTCATTTAATTCATGCAGTACCCATCTATCCAGCTTCTTTACCTTGCCAATTTGTTTCGAATGATCCAATATTGTTGAAATAGTGATAGCAAACCTTGCTGCTAATTCACACGTAGGATGAGATGGATTCACTTCTACTACAGCTTTCAGCTCATCATTATCCACCTTGGTTTCAGAACACCCACATGGCTCATTTTCAAGATTAAAATCATCAGAATGGAACTTCTCAAACCACTGACATACTGTGAGTTCATTAGCCACATCCTTCCCAAACACTTTGTTGATATTTCAAGCTGTCTTCCCTGCATTGGCTCCATGATTGAACTCATATTTGAAAATAACACGAATTTTTGCCTTATTCATGGTTTCACAAAAATTGCTCTAAAAAAAATTTGACTGATAATCACAAGCCAGGCCAAGCATGGTGGCTCACACCTATAATCCTAGCACTCTGGGAGGCTGAGGCAGGAGGATCGCTTGAGCTCAGGAGTTGGAGGTTGCTGTGAACTAGGCTGATGCCACGGCACTCTCCTCAGGCAACAGAGTGAGACTGTGTCTAAAAAAAAAAAAAAAAAGAAGAAGAAGAAGAAGAAGTAGAAACTGCTTTACCCCAAATTTTGATCCACACCTGTCATTAGATTACCAGTCAGGGAAAATAAATTTTTTAAAAAATTAAAATTTTAAAAAAAGTATTTTAAAATAAATCACAAGCCAAACCATCCATTTGAAAGAATAAGGATGTACCTTAACAATAAAAATAAAACAAGAAGTATCAAAGCGAAATGTCAGAGATATCAACTGTCAAACTTAGTACTTAAGGAAATCATACATTTCATACTTAATAACCTAATATATGGAAATAGTCTTTTGTTCTGGGAATACTCTTTTGGAATGCACACTGATAATACTAGCTCATATTTTTACAAAAAATAGCTCATTTTTAATGATTTGAAAGATATATTATTAGGTTTAAAAAGCAAAGTGCAGAAGACTATATATAGTATGCTGAAATCCATGTAAATATATTTAAATGTGTGGACCGTCTCTAGAAAGACTTATGATAAATCAATAGTCTTGGTGGCCTCTGGAAAGGGAGGAGGGTGGTTAAGGACTAGGGATAGAATGAAGATTTTTCATATATGCCTTCTCGAACCTTTTAAATTTTGAACCATGTGAACATATTTGCTTGTCAAAACTACATTTTTAAAATGTTAAGAAATTAAACGGAAGAATCCATTTTCTGCCACATTTAGTAATTTTCTGAAGTCTCTTACATGCCTATGGTGAATTAAATTTACATTCATAGCCTAATCAGTTCAAAAATTGCATTTTAGTCATTCCATTCTTAAGGATATTTATTTTTTTAATGCTCTTTTGAGCCTCTTGCCCTTGGTTATTGATTTCCACACTCACATTTTTTTAAATCACACTAAAAGATAAACTCTGGCTTGTGAATTCAGTTCTTCAACCCAAAGATGAAAATCTTTAATGGTGATATTTTAGGCATCAGAGACAGGAAAGTGAGACATATTTTTGCACAGACTATTCTTGGCACCACCTGATGCCTGATGGGTGATTTGCATGGATTTGGGAGCCTGATTGGTTAGTTTGAATTTGATATTGTCTGTGTATGTGGCTCCTGGACAGTTAACTTAAGAAAGGATGCACCTGATCCAGGTGTCTTGTGGCCTTTCAACTCTGAGTGGCTGACCAAGTGCCAGTTGGCTTTCTGAAATGGAATATTTAGAGACCCTGCTGACAGGCAAGCTCCCCACTTTTCCACTCCTTCTTTTATAGCTGGAGGCTTAATAAGGGAAGGATGCAGTTGTTCCTAAATGTGATTGTGGAAAAATCTTATCCCAGGAAAGAATAAGTCTTGGCTTGGATCCCCACAAGTGGGATGGCCGTCAGCCAACACACTACCAGTTCAGTTATTTATACTGCAAAAGGAAATAATTTACTTGCAAGATACCTCTTTTCTGCTCCTGCCTGCTCCAAAATATTGTTCCAGAAACCAAATTCTGGGGTCAAAATTATTTAGTGAACATCACATGGCTTCCCATCATAAATGCAAAACTCCATGCAGTTCCCTGTTACGGAGGCTCACTGTCAAAGTGCCCATTTTTAATCAAGACTGACTTGATTCTCTTCCTGACATTCTCATCCTAGAACTTTATTTGATTCTTGGAAACTCCCCTTGAGCACATTTGTAAGGAATGCCCCTCCACCTTCCATGGAGATTTTTCTGTACTCATTTATTTTGAGTAAAGGATAATTAAGAGAGAAACATAACTGTGGACAAAGGCACTGAAACTAGCCAAGAGAGAAACTAATCCCCAAATTGGAACAGAGAGTTCAACAACTGGAAATGGGATTCTTATACTTACGGATATTCACTCAGACCAACGTAGTTGTGGCAGCAAAACCATATAAGCCAAAAATTTCCCGATGATTTTTGGGAGGGAAATTCCATGTTCTCGTCAAAGAAATGGAGCTTATCTCCTTTTACTTCCAACTGGAGACAGACATGATTTTTCATGATGTTGGTATCCCAAGAACTCACTACAAGCCCCACTGGGACTATGACACCTGAACTCAAAAGTTAGAGCAGTGATGCTGGGAGTTAACAGGGTGAGCTATACTGGACTGTGAAATACTTCAGGGTTCAAAACCACTTTTCACCTCCTTTCTCAGGTGAGCATGAACCTAGATTGAAGTGGGTAGTAATGAACTCATGGAGGAACCAGTAACTGTGAAATAGACCATTTTTACATTGTGAATGTGGCTGATTTGTGATGTTCACAAACCATGATGAAATCAAATCAGAAATGTGAAAAACGATTTCTGAAGTCTAGCTGAAGATGCAAAGCAAGAGTTTGTAAGTCCAGTGAGAGGATGAACATGAATGTGCCTCCTGGGAATATTCTCAAGATCTCAAAAATCTAAATCACAAGCCATTATTTTCTTTACAACATTATGAATTTTTCCAGTTGGGAGTGAAAGGTTTTAGGAGGAATACCAACCAGCTCAGTCATTTGACATCCAAAGTACAGTTTGTCCCCTGGCTAGGAAAAAAGCCACTCATCTTCAGCCATCTCCTGGAGGGTGTGCTGTTTCTTAGCCAGCTGGGCTACAACAGCCACTGGAATTTTCAGTTAGGGACTCCAAGACAACAAATGAGTCAGGATCCTTCTCTACTGGTTTCAGTATGATTTTATTTAGTGCTAGCCCTACACTGGTTTGCACTATAGAATTCTGAACTTAAACTCCAGACCCAAGCAAATCTGATGCATGTCATAATGAGGAAGACAAATATGGGACTATTAGATGTTGTGACAATACAAACGAACAATTTATGTGTAATCCAGAAATGTGAGCAATAGATTCATTTATTCACTCATTCGTTCATTCGTTCAATAAATGTCCAAGGAGCCCCACTGGGAATCTAACACCTGAACTCAAAAGTTAGATCAGTGATGCTGGAAAGTCAGAGGGCGCTGTACAACCCTAGTGTGTGCCGTTCACCGATGTTTCCAGGCTCTGTGTAAAGTGCTGGGGGAACAAGGGACTGTTCCTGACTTCAAGGGGCCCACAGTGCAGTGGGGGAGGGACAAGTGGGCAGGCAATTACAACACACAGTGGCATGGTTAGCACCAGCAGTCCTGCGAGCTCACAGGTGGGACACTTATCCCAGCCCTGGGGGGTGAAGAGAAGCTGCCTGAAAGAGGCTGCACCTGAGACAACTCTGAAAGGGCAGACAGGACCCAGCCGGGCTAAGAAGAGGAGGAAGAACAGTCCAGGGTGAGGATGCAGCCTGTGTAGAGGCAAGGAAAATAGGGAGCGAAGGTGGGGTATCCAGAAGATGCCAGTTGGGACCAGCTGAGTAGACAGAGGAAAGGAGAGTTGCCAAGGAAGAGGAGAGAAGGGGAGGGGAAGGTAGGAAGGAGAGGGGAGGGAATGGAAGGAGAGAGTAGGAGGAAAGGGAGAGGATGCAGCCAGAGTCCAAAGCCACCTTGGTTCTCACCCTTTCGTGGCCTAGTGGTCAGATTCCCCTGGGTTTTCTGCCTGTGAGTTCCTTTCCTGCATTAGCATGTGATCCCACTGCTCCTTTACAATCAAAAGAATTCTACCCAAAGCAGAGCTCTTGATACTCAACAGGCCGAAATGCAAGGAGGCCTTTTTATCTTTTAACATGTAGTTAGTAGGCACTTGCACCGAGTTGTTCAATTCAGCTTTGCCATCTTGATAGTCTGAGTGTGAATGGCTACTGAGGACTGAACATGGAAACAGCTAGTTTTGTCACATTATTTCCTAACACTTTGTATTAAGCAATCTCTCTAGTACTTATTGGCTTCCATCTGCCTACTAGAAAAAATGCTGGCTCTGAATTCCTCCCTTAGAGTCTTTGCTGCTCAGCAGTTGAGCATCCATCTATGAGATAATGAGAGAAAATACTGGTGTTGGCTTTTCAACAGATTTCAACCAGATTGCAACCTAACGCTGCAACGTATTCTAGTGGGAAAGGTGCTACAAAAGAAGTTTAAAAAACAGCAAAGAGAGCATTATGTTTTCCCAGATATCATCTCTTTTATCTTCATAACTCCTGTACTTAAGAAAACAAAAAAATGAAAACCTAGTTTGATGAATAATAACTGCCTAACATCAATTATAACAAAAATAGCTTAACCCTATTTTGGAGAATTCATTCTTTTCTCTCCATTTTACCACTTCCTATTCGATCATCATCTATTAATTTTTTTTTCACACCACACTCAGAAACCGATATCACAAAGTAACTGAACATAAACATCTCTAGTCTACCTCTTTCTTATGGTTTTGTTCCTCATTTTTCTTCCCACTTCCCCTTAAGGAGGATTTTTCTCTCTTTTCTAAATGGGCTTAAGCCCATAATTAGTCCTTTGAAAGCTTGCGCAAAATCTTATTTTCTTATTTCCTTATGCAAAATGCCTTTAAGGCTCTAATCCCAACACAAAGATTTTTCAAAAATACAGTGGTTATTTTTGAAAGAAAAAAAAGGAAATTCTAAGAAGCCTGGTTATAAACTGTTAGAAGGTTCTGCAAACAGTTATGGCCATAAACTAAAACAGAAGAAATGTCATATATGCACTGCTTGGTAAACATTGCTGGTCTTTATTTTCTTAGCCACACCCGCTAAATACAATCATCATCTTCAAGTATTAGAAAATAAACAATGTGCCATTGGGTTCATTAATGTTCCTCTTCTCAGGACATGCTTTCTATTGTCTGCTTAGTATTTTCTTATTACCAACCGGTTTCAGTCCATCCCACCATCCCTTTGCCTTTGCACTGAGTGGGTTGTGCCTGAGGGCTTAAAATTGAGCAACCAGTGATCAAAGCCAACTCTTCCTCCCACTGCCAGCCATGGGGGACCCTTGTCCCCCTCCTGCCGGAAGCCCTTCACATTCCCATGGTGTGTGAACCACATTCTATCTCTACTTCTCTCTGGAAGTTTCAATTCTTAAAAATTGGTAATACTGAATCTCTTCTTTAGTTTCCCCCCCAGCAAGTTGAATTCCTCTCTATGGGTACATTTTTCTCTCAGAATGCTTTAAAACAGACAAACAAAACCCTTTTCTCTTATGCTTTTCTCTACCCATTTCATAAGCTTCTTTCTCACCTTGAATCTGTTTCTGTAAATTTAAAATGGGCAAGATAAAGGCTCATTCTTTTTCTCCAACTTGTTTTCATATCTTGAAAGTATCTGAAGAAAATTTGCTCCTCTTTATTCAGTTCTTTTTAAAATACGTTTAATCAATGGTTACTCCTGAGGCGTGAGATTGGGATGGTTTGGGATAAGGTTTGAAAGGGCAATAGAGTGATTTTACGTTTTATTTTGCATGTATTTTTTTATTGCTTGAAGTTTTTATAACAATAATATATTACTTTGATAATGAAACATATTTCTTTTCTTCAAAAACACCTTTATATTGTTCAGAGGGGGAAAAATTCCTACCTAATGCTTTTTAAATTCCTCTAATACTGTGGTTATTAAGATTTTCATAACTAGTTTTTCGCTGAAAAGAAGAGGGGAACAGAGATAGTGGGAGGCTGAAGTTAGGGGAGCTTTAGGAAATTGTGTAAAGCCAGCATTTCCCTTGACTTGTTTTCAAGCTGTGAGTGCATGACCAAGTTCCGGGAGCATCACATCTTGAAGGCTGAGTATGGAAAGAGTTTAGGTTATTATGGAATAAAACTATTTAAGTTACTTTTGATACCCCTTTAGGAACTTCTGATTCAGAAAAGAAATCTGGCTCTTAATTTTTTTTTCCTTTATACAATTTGACATCCTCAGAATTTTTTCAAAATCAGCACATGTTGCTATTGTAAATAAACACACACTCAAATAAATAAATGAGGAAGAGGAGAAGAGAGAAAATATGAAAGGACATACTCTGAAATGTCAATTCTGGCTAGTGGAATTATAAGTAGTTTTCATTTTATTCAAATACTTCATAACTTGCTATCGTATGGACTTTTTGCAATGAGCATGTATGACACTTACATACAATAAAACTTAACACACACAAAAATACTTGCAGGCAAAGAGCCCCACATGCATAATACATGGGGCCTTCTGGCAGGGGTATCATTGCTTGGAAATAGAGGCTCCTTCATCTGTTTTCCCTTCCTTCCCTCTCTTAATGTTGGCCTTTGAATAAGCACACGTCTTATTTACAGAGACACACTACATACAAAAAACACACACACCACATATATACACATGTCCCAGACAAGACTCCCATTCTCCTGAGTTTGCTGAATTTAACAGGGTTCTTCCTGATGCCTGATACTAAGGTATGGTACTCATGAGGGTCTCCTCAGGAAAGCAGAAGGAAAGGGACCCACTGATGGAATCCATACAGGGCCAAGAGCAGAGCAAGAACAGGTGGAGAACAGATCGAGAGGGAAGAACAGAAGATACCCAGCACAGGTGTGAATGTCTAAGTTATTTTAATAGTCGTATTTTTACAGACCATCATATTGAAGTATTGAAGCATTTATTTTAAAACTTAGTCACAGCCGTTATATATGCCACAAATAAGTCTGCCTGGTGGGGCTAAGCTGCTGGGTGCTAACGACCAGATTTGCAGGCCCAGGGAGTGAGGGGGAATTGCCAGTCTCCAGAAATACTATTCAATGACGATCTACCTAGGTACTACACATGAGGTTCACGGTATTTCTCCAAGCCCAGGTGTAGGCCCAGGCCCTGCAAGAGATCTGTCTCTTGGTTGCCTTCCTGATTCTCATAACCTATTTGCACATTTCCAGGCCTTTCCAAATTTAATTACTGTGCCTAACATTGTGATCTGAAAGTTAGCCATCTCAAGCATCGAAATATGGACTTTTTCTGGATTCCAATGCAGAGGAGATGCTATCTCCAGTGTTTCTCACATGTGAATTTTTATGTACCAGCATATGTCTTAACGTAGGAATTCTTTTTTTCTGCTTTCTTACTTCATTCAAAATACCTTCCTTCTTAAGGGAATTTTCTGAGCACCTGTTCATCTTACCAACGACCTTAAAATCTCTTTGGGAAACTTGCCTTCTGACAAGCAGAGCCTTACTTCTGAGAAAAGTTCTTCCTTGCGGTGAAATCATAAACATGAAATAGCCTCAAAGTCATCTACACCAATGCCTTCATTTGACTGATAAGAAAAACTCTTCCTGCTTTTTTCCTTTTTAATGGCAGTACTTAGATTTCAACTAAACTCTTCCTCACTGCTTTGCTCTCTGGTATCAGCTGTCTTTCATTTAGAGTCTAAGATCTCCCACACCTTTAATCACTTAAGATAAAAACAAAAAACTGTGGGGTTTCTTTCTCCCAGAGAGCTTTCCCCGTATTCCACTGGCCATATCAAATTACTGATGACTCTGGGATTATTTCTTTTAGGATCCGGTTAGGTTTCCAGAGGGAATGTCAAATTTTGCAGTGAATGTTGTTTTATTTTTATTGATGTATGACCTTTGTGAGGGAAGGCAAATTTGTCTCTTCGTCCAGTCGCCTGCCTCAGGTGTTCCGTGTTCTTTTATGATATGGTCAGTCGGGACAGCCTTAGAGAAGACAGAGGAGAGGAAAACAGTTCACTATACTCCTGGAGACCCGAGGCCTGGCTGGCCATGCAGGGCCACCTGGTGAGCCGCAGGGAGGTCAGGAGGCGGAAGACAGGAGCAGGGGAGCGCTTAAGCCAAGGCCTTTATTGAGGTCTCCACGGGCGAGGCAAGGCCAAGGCAGGACAGGGTGAACAGATCAGGATCGACTAGTGTGAATAACTTCTGCGGGCTCTGGGCTCTAGGGGCAGTTCCTGCTTGCCCAGCTCCCAGCCCAGGAAGATCAAAGCAGACCAGGGCCGCCTGGGGTGAATGTGCCAGAGAGAGGCAGTGCAACTCCTGGTCAATCAGTTCGTTTGCATATCAAAGGTACGAATGGCTGTTTTAATCTCCAGTCTTCTAGGACTTCATGCTCCCACACTCTTGCCCCATCTAGAGGTGTTTTGGCCCTGAGGTTTTCTGGATTTTTGTGGTAGACTCTACGGGGTAGACTCCTACTGCAGCAGATACATTCACAAGCTGGTCACCCTAGAAAGTGGAATGATTGTTTCCATTTTAAAGGGGAAGAAACAAAAGCTTTTGAGATCAACTGTCTCAAGATGATTTAGCTAGCTAGGGGCAGCTCTGGGATATAAGCCTGGGTTTTCTGACTCCAGCTTTTCCACATCATTATGCTGACTAGGTGCTCCGTGCTTTCTCTCCCCTTACACACTCTACCAACCAGCCCCATCTTGTGCCACCAGAAAAGAGAAGGTGAATGATAGGGAAGGAAGCGCCACAGTCCCTCCCCATGGCCTGCCTGGAGTCAAGGTTCCCCAAAAGGCCTCTGCTTTTTCTTATGTTATTCTCAGAAAGAATCAATAATGTCAAATTTTAACTATGCCTTCCTTTCCTGCTCGTCCATCCTCTTGTTAATATTAATTTAATGTTAGGTTTACTGCAACATTTCTCTCAGAATAACTTTTATGCTGGGTTTTAGTTTTTTTCCCTCCTTTATTCAAAATAAGCTCATTTTTTTTTCTACATTCTCAAAACAATGTTAGAGATCGTGCCTGTCTAAAACTTCTTTATCACTATTTTTCTTCAGTAAAATACTTTTGGGCAGATTTAGGGATACAGCAAAAAGGATAGAGGAAAATATATGTTCCACATACCAGTTAATGGTAGAATTACCAAAAAAAAAAAAAGTCACACCAAAAGCACAATCTGTAAAATAAGAACATTGAAAAATTGGACTTTATTAAAAAAAAACTTTTATGCTTCAAAAGACCCCACTAAGAAAATGAAAAGACAAATCACAGACTGGAAGAGAATATTTGCAAATTATGTATCTAATAAAGGTCTTGTATCTAGAATATATAAAGAACTTTTACATCTCAATAAGACAAACAACCTAATTTAAAAATGGGCAAATGATTTAAATAGATATTTCTCCAAAGAAGATATGGGAATGTTTAACGAAGCATATGAAAAGATGCTTAATAGCATTACTCATTAGGGAAATGCAAATTAAAACCATGATGAGTTAACTTTTCATACACACTAACATAGCAAAAATAAAAAAGAGAGACAATAAAGAGTGTTGTGTTGGTAAGAACATGGAGAAATGGAAACTTTCATACATTGCTGAAGGAAATGTAAAATGGTATAGCCACTTTACAAAATGAAAAGTTTCTTAAAAAGTTAAACATACACGTATCATACAAACCAGTAATTCCACTCTGAAATACCTGAGAGAAATAAAATCAAACATCTGTAAGCAAATGTGCACTGCTGTATTATTCATAATAGCCAAACTTTATGTTAACTGAAAGAAGCCAGATGTACAAAATAGTGCATATTGTGTCCCATTTATGTGAAATCTATAGAGACAGAAATTAGATTAATGGTTGCCTGGGGCTGAGGGAGGAGTGGAGATTTACTGCAAATGGGCATGAAGTAACTTTTTGAGGCAATGAAAAAGTTCTAAAACTGGGTCGTGGTGATGTTTGCACAACTCTGCCGATTGGTTAAAAATAATTGAATCGAACACTTACAATGGCCAAATTTTATGGTGTGTAAATTAATCTCAGAGAATTTTTAAATTTCAGCTTTGTTAAGTATTTATCTTCAGCTTTATTGATTAGCCTTTGAAGCTATGAGCCCAGCCTAGTTTGCTATGCATTTATTAATTTCTGGGCAACTAGCATCACATAAGAGAGAGAGTTGAAACACATTCCATTGTCCCCTGTTGCCATTTCCCCTTGCTTGGCATCTGAGCAACTTAAACTATTATACAAATAGACTTTTTAAAATGCATGTTGATTTCCTTTAGTGGTATACCAAATTTTGACAATGTTAGTCAAGGTCTTCAATCTAATACTGAATATACAGATACATTCAAAATGCTAACTCTTTAACCTGAAAGAATGGTTTCATTTAATTAAAAGTTCACTTAATAAAAAGATTTAAAGGCAAGAGGTAAAGAGGCCACACATTTTGCCTTTATCAAGGTCAACTTTTTTCATCAAAATCTGGGTCCTCTTTTACCTACCAGATTGGTCTTCTTCCCACCAAGAGAGCATTAGCCTATTCTGGCTTCATGTTGGTTGAAAGTCAAGAATGTTTGCCATCTGCCCTAACCCCATTCAGACATCACATGGCCTGCCTGAGAGCCATGCTATTTTGTAATGAGAATTATCCACCTGGGAAAAGAGCCAGAGTAGGGGAAGAAACCAGACCAGAAGTGGCTAACAGACAGAATCTCCTTGTTTGGCTTTGAGTAATTGGAATGAAATCATACTTCCTTGTCAGATCATCCACTCAATTTTCGTTTCCACATAGGTTATAACTGGGGTCTGTGTCATACACCTGAGGAAGTTTATCCATCACCTATCAAATATACTTTACCATGTTAAGGTAAGGAGTTGTATGGCCCTTCGCTTGGCAGACTTTTTAAGCAACAACAAAACGGCCATGAGCAAGAAAGAAAATTAGGCTGCGATTCATTAAACAACTCCAACTTAAATGCTATGATACGGATGGATCCCTTGAGTTCTCACAAACGTGAATTTCCTTTGTGTCTGTGCAGGCCATTAGTGCGTTTGGAAATGGAAAGGAGTCGGAAGTGCAGCCAGCCAATTGCCTCTCCCACTCTCTTCTGTTTTCACCGTGGGCCAATCCAGTTCTGGGAAGCTCAGCCAGGTATGGTCATTTCTAAGGGGCCTAGAGTCATTCTATCTCCTTAAGGACATGTGGGTATCTGTAGTATGGAACATGATGTGTTGATTTGGGAGGCTAATTTATAATAAGTATGTTGAACAAGAACAATTCTTAGGTTGTAATTATCAGGCAACTTTATATTCTGCCCCCACTGACTCTTTAAATTCACTCTTCAGGCTAGTTCTTCTCCAGTCCCTGGAAGATATATCATACAATCCCATGACATGTCTGGTCACTCTTTGGGCATAAAAAGCAACAAATTATGATCTCAGTTCAGTATGAGAAATATCCACCTTTATGTAATCATTGAAACTCTAAGCCTGGTTTAAGTTTGTAACCCTTCTCTCCCTTTAGCTTGCAAGTTACAAGCAGACAGAGTAGGGGACTTAACTGGCTTCTCACAGTGTGCTTGGACTGCCATTACAAAATACCAGAGACTGGGTGGCTTAAACAACAGAAATTTATTCCTCACAGTTCTGGAGGCCAGGAAGTCCAAGATCACGATGCTGGCTGATTAAGTTCCTGGTGCGGGCTCTCTTCCTTGCTTAGAAACAGCCGCTTTCTTGCTGTATTTTCACATGGCAGAGAGAGCTCTGGTGTCTCTTCTCATAAGTAATTCTATTGGAGCAAGCTTTATAATCTCATTTAATTTTAATTATTTTTGTAAAAGCTTTATCTTTAAATACAGCCTTCTTGGGGTTGAGGTTTTGGCATACGAATTTGGGGGAGACACAATCAATTCTGTATCACTCACTTTTATCACCTTGCATCTCCTCCTCCATCCTTGTACCTATATTTCTAACCTATGAAGTATGGAGAGAGAGGAGATAAAAGAGGCAGGACCATTTATACTGTCCAAAGTTGGCGTGAGCCTTCAGCACACTCTCCAGGCCTGGCAGACAGTAAACTTGTCTAAGATTCCTGCTCTTAGGGGGAATGTTTGTGTATGCTGTGCTCTCCTCCTGCTCCATGTTACACCTCTTTCCTCAGCCCCTAGGAATTCCATGGCTGACCTCCAGCCTCTTTCTGCTGAAGCTCCTTCTCCCTTTCAGACAACCCTCTTGGATAGTCATGAATCAATTCCACATTAGCTCTCTTTCATGTGTGGACCATCATGTCCATTGGAAACCCTCATGCTTCCTTCTATTCTCTTCCTCTTGAATCCCAAACTCTGGGAGAACAGGCCAGTCACAATGCAGCACCAAAATCACTTTGCCTCTGAAGTCAGAGCATCTCTCATTTTTAGATTCCCCAGGCAGAGGTTAGAATGCCTTCTGCCCTGACTCCCAAACTGCAGAGGATGCTTCTCCAGCTTTCTGAATAGTGTCCCTGAAGCCCTTCTCTTTTGACCTGAGGGAAGGAGAACCCACTCCCCTGACACCTCCCCATCAGTGTCCCCTCTGTAGCAGATACGGTGAATTGGTCCTCAGTATCGATTCCAACTTCTTTTCTTGTGTGCTTTCTTTGATTACAAAATTGAAAAGAACTATTTTCAGATGATTTTGTAGTTAGTATTCTAGATGCAAATTATGTTCTGCCACTTGAAGGCATTTGAACAAAATTTGAAAAGCAGCACGGAGCTGGGCATGGGGAGGGGGTGGGTCTTCCCACTGCATGCAAAACCCAGGGGGTAGAGATCGTATTTTCTGCATCTGTGATCCAGGGTCCAGCCATTATCTTCATGGGCAATAAGAGGCAGTTGCATCAGTGATGACAAAGGTTTCCTTATCTCTGGGTCACAGCTATGGTGATACAATTTTGGCATCAACAATTCTAGAGTTCACATGGTAACCTCTTGACTTCCTACCTCTGGCTGGTAGACAGAGTAGCAGCTCCCTGGGGACCCAGTTCTGAAAGTCATTTTCTGTAAGCCTGGCCTGAAATCAACTCCTAGAGCCTTCTAAAATTTTCTAAGCACAAATTCTTTTAATCGTTCTGATTAAAATTCCTAGAGTAGTTTCTGCTTCCTGCAACTGAACCCTGACAGATACACCTCTGCTTGGGAAAGGGAGTGGGGAATGAAATTCAACTGCGCATCCACAACTGGGCTGAAACACCCATTTTAACACCCTCTTCTAACCTCCCTGAGCGCACGCCTCATTATCAGCCCCTGAGAGCGCTTCTTCAAAGCTCCTATGTCATTATCATGCTTTACCACATGAAAAGGGCCAACGTATTTTAAATTTTCTTTTGTTCACAAAGATAATACCTTCATTTATATATCCTTACATACTCGCAAATCTATCCAGTACTTTATTTATTTGGCTTAAGGGTAATTTTCCCCCAACCTCACATCATCAACTATGTGCCTGAACTCTCATTTGGCCTGGCCTCAGGAGCAGACAGAGAGGCAGAACCGCTTCTGGAGCTGGGAAGAGCGATTTCTCTTCCAGAATATTCACTCCACCAACTAACATTGCACCCCATGGAGACCGATTCTTTGGCTTGAATTTGTTTCCTGACAAAATGCCGAGAGCCCAGTCACAGTGACAGTTGAGCCTGTGATCCCAGAAGTGCCTTCTCTGAGCTCACCCTAACCTGTCATCAGTGCCATTCTTGATGAGAAGGAAGCAGAGAGGACATGAGCAGCACAATGGGAGAAATGTGCAGCCCTGGCAGGATTCCTCCTCCCCTGCTACCCCACGCCACCACACATAAAATAAGGGAAAATAATGTTCGAGAGGAGGAATTGACTTCCTCTTAATATTGTGTAGAATGTGAATAAAAGCATCTTTTGAAAACTTTGCTATTTGTTTTGCTTCATAACACACGCTGAGCAAAACATGATTAGCTTGTTCTGCAGATGTAACTCTGAGACTAGGCCTCTAGCCCCTCCTTGCACCTAAGCTGCTGCCCCTAAGCCCCTACACTGTAGAAACTGTGGAGCTGCCACTGGGACTCAGGATATTAGTGGGTGGAAGACAGGGAGAAGGGCCCCTTGAAGATGGGGAAAAGGTGGGGATAGGACTGTAGGGACCCCACAAGATTTGACCTGCTTTGTAATTTTGCCCATAAGGAACATATGTCTTTTCTATATCCCTCGTTATTGGCATCCTTAAATCCCAAAATAACTATATTAAAAATTGCTCCCCTCCTAAAGCTTGCATCATACTTTTTAATTCTTTTTTTTTCCCCCCAATATGATCTGCAGGAACATACTTTTTCATTCTGATCTGAGTCATGGCAACATTCTCTGAGTCAACTGCCAGGACTTAATCAAGGTTTTACAATGTCCTTCCTATGTGAATACTTTCTGGCTTCTCTCTTACATTTTATTTTGGCAACAAATAAAATCCTTAAAAAGAAATGGGCTCCACGCAGATCCTCTGTTCCTCTCATGGCCTCCGTCTTCTCTGCTGGCCTCAGTGAAGTCAGAGGACACCCCCACCCCCCATGTAACCAACTCCCTTTGTCCTTCCCTCTTCCCTTGCCTGTCGTGTCACTTTCCTGGCTCCTTTCCTTGCATTATTTTCTCCACTAAACACTTCACCCCCTCTCAACACCCTTTCCATCCACAGGGGACAGTGGCATTCACCGACTCACAAGCGAAGACACCAGGCTCAGTACCCTGCAAACTTGGACCAGTTCTTTAATGTCTCAGGGCCTCAGTTTCCTGTAAATCCAAATAGTTCTCAGTTCATATTAATAGTTGATCTTAAAATATTCAGATAAAAATCCCATCAGAGCAAATTCCATTACACAGAAAGTGTCTGTCTATGAAAGTACTTTCTAAATGTTTACCAATAGAACACTAGTAAAATAAATATGTCCTTTCAAAGAGTAATGATGTTTTTGTTAAAAAGCATGAGGTGGCTCTTTGCTGACGTGGAATGATGTCTAAAGAATAAAGAAAGCAATTTGCAGATAACATGTGTGATATAATCATGCTTTAAGCAATACACACTACATGTTGGTATTATGTCATGTATCACATGTAAGTTAGTGTGATTAGAAAAAATCTGGAAGGATATAGGCCACACATAACAATGGTTACCCTGGATGGGAGGTGAGGTGGAGTAAAGTGAGGAAGGGAACTTTAATTTTTTTTTTCTATGCTTCTGAATTGTTTGAAATTTTTACCAGCATTTCTTTAATAATTAAACAGCATCAATTTTGGATAATTTTTGGAAAGCACCTTCCATATCCTGGATGAGTGCTTTATTGATATGTTTAAAATTCTATAAAATAACCTATCTTACATACTAAGTATTTTCCTTTGGTATCTTTTCACAAAACGTTGTTCATTCAGATGGATAAATAGACAGACAGACAGACAGACTGTTTTGCCCTGTGGGGAAGTGAGAGCTGAGCTGACCCCAGCTTTTTGTTCTGCCCTCAAGTAGCAGCCCCCCTTCCTTCTGACTCCCCGCTCCTCAAACGTCTCAATCACCTCAACAAAAACTTGGCGTCTGCGCCCAAACCCTGGCAAGCCACAGCTTTCAGGGCCTTGAGAGAGGAAATAGGGTTAAAAATTGCGGTGAAGTAGATGTCCTGAGATTGCTTTTCCCTTGTTGGGGAAAGTATGCTATTTTATAGCATTAATTTATTACCACAGACTGCCTCGCAGACTACAGCTTTTGTGGACCGATTTTACCAAGTTATTTATTTCAAGCCTGTTATATTTGCTGCTTCATATGAAGCATACTACGGTGAGGTTTTATACTCATATCACTAAATGAAGCCTTTCGCTCTGATCCTTCTCACTAGTGGAATTTCTATGAACTTGTTCATAGCTAGCGACAGCGACGCACAGACTATTAAAGCAGCAGGACTCACACATGCACACACGCTGTCTTCACTGACTGAATCCTCTCAGGATAACCTGAGACATCTTTGTGAATAGAATCACCCCTCTCCCCGCACCCAACACCCCAAGGAGGAAATTAGTAAGAAAAACGTGGGAGTGTGATTTCCTCCTTTCCTCCTTCTACCGTCCAGTCTATTTTAAGACAGTTGTCCATGGACAGAGCTGTTACCCACGTGACTCAGCTTCTGCTAATCATGGAAACAGGAGTTTGCTTGGCAGGAGAATCAGTCACCATCTCCAAGTTCCTAGGCTTATGGCTGGTATGAGTATTCTCTTCTGCCTAGGCGCCAGGAGTCAAAGAAAAGTACCTGTCAAATCTATGCTTTTATGTGGAAATGAGACATTATTTGTGTTATAATGTCGGTACATTTCTTGGGGACAACATCAACTTAAAATACTCGAGTCTCATTGTTATAAGAAAGCATTGATCTAACTAGGAGATATTTTTATTATGTGTCTTTTTTTTCATTGCTGTCAACCCCTTGGTCAATTTGCAATATTGTGCATCTTTAGATCTACATCACTTTTTTCCTGAGGGCCCCACCACCAGCCACTGCCATTTCTCACTGGCCTTTGTCTCCTAACCTGTCTCCCTGCTTGCATATGGCCCTGCTACAATGTTTTCCACATAAAATGCAGAACCATCATTTAAAAATGCAAATAGCCTGTCACAGCCTGGTTTGCAAAGCCCTCAATGGCTTCCACTCACCTTGAGTAAAAGATAATCTCCTCTGCAAGCTCTGCCCCCACTGGGCATTGCCCTCCCTGCACCTGGCCACACTGGCTGAGCCACGCTGGGAGACTGCACCAAGCTGGCTCTGCCACCATGTTCTGTGCTGCTCTCCTGTGCCTGGGACACATGCCCTCAGTCCTCCCTGGACCTGCTCCTTCTTTTTCCTCAACTCAGTCTCTTCAGCCGTGCCTCCCCTGACCAACTTAACAGAGTTACAGCTTCCTATTCGTTTCCTCTTTAATACATATTATACCTATAATTACTTGTTTATTGTTTACCTCCTTCAGTTGACTGAAAACTCCATGTCAAGGTGGATCGTCAGTGCTTGTATCCCAAATGCCTTTTTCAGAAACCCGCTGAAACCCCAAGAGGTCTGGGGAGCCCAGGTTACAAACTCCTACCACACTATCAGCGTAAGTTGTCACGAGCAACATCCGCTGTAATGTTCTTGTTAGCATCAGCAACTCAATTTTATTGAACAATTTGCCAAGAGTCTGAAATCTGTTAACTTTTCCAATTAAAATCTAATAACTAAAGCTTTTAAGTCAACGACAGGAAGCAGGATACAGAAAACAGCCGGCTTTGACACAAGAGTGTTGCTTAGGTGAGCTTTCCTTCAGTTTGAGGGGTGCTGTCGCCGATTTTTGTGATGGGCTGAAGATCAGGGTGCAGTTGGACAGGACAGGATGCAGAAGCATGACTCTGCTTTCCCAAATCAAATGTTTCCCCAATGACCTCATCACTTTATTTGAAACAATGAGGGCTCCAGGGTCATTGGAACATCTGTACTCAAAAATAATAAGGAACATATTTTAACCTTCTCTAAAACTCTGTGTCAATGCCTCCTTCCATCCAGGCACGTAATCAGTATAATTTCTTAGAATACTCAACAAAAGTCATTAAAACAACCAGAAGTTAAATTTCTTTAGTTTTTCATAATAAAATTATTTGTACATTTGTGGAGATTTAGTCAAAGTCACAGCTAAGAGTTATCGTTATTTTATGGAGACTTAACTTGAAATACAGAAAATTAAACATGAAGCTATTACAAGACATACTTTACAGTGGCTACATAGTTCCACAGTTCTTTGGGGGGAAAAAGTCATAACTGTTGTCACTGACCAAACAGAAGATTAATTAAGACAAAGGCCTATTGTGACTCTCATTTAACTAATCAGTTGAATGGACACATGCTTACTGAGCTTCTGCTATAACCTTAGGAAGTGTAAGCCATGATCCCAGCCTTCAAGAAGTTTAAATTCAGAGGGTGAAAGGTAGAAAAGAGGCTATCATATTTTACATTTATTACAATTTCACATTTAAAACAATTGAGCAATTCATTGGTTTGTGTACCTACAAAGAGCTACCAAGTGGCAGAGCTAAAGTTCCGCCCTGATTTGCCTGACTCCAAGGCTCAGAGCTCTTTCTACCATCAAAACTGTGCTATGATCAGGAGGGACTGTCCAGGCTTTCCCCAAGAATGCAAAATAAGATCAGGCAATAAGGTTAGAATACGAACTTCATGAGGATGGACCATGTCCATTTTGTTTCCCATGTTATTTCCCAAACCCAGGACAGTGCTTGGCACTGATAAATATTTTTCGAATAAACGACAATCTCTGGCAATTAAGCTTTGAAAACAACAGATTCTAATTCAGAATAGAGAGGTACAGAGGGCACTTAAAGGACAAACTCCAAGGTGTATAAAATCTGGGGAGAGCTGATAGAATGTATTGACTGGGTGTGTTTGCACAACCAGAATATAGGAATACTTAGAGAGGTGATTTAGATGAAGCCAGCATTTATATGAATTGCTCTTTCCCTCGTGAAATCTTGCCCTTCTTGGACTTTGTAAACAGATTAAATTCCAAATTCAAATTGCTATACTGCAGCTTATTAAATATTCCCTTATTATAAATAAATAGCTGCATTATTCACAGCAGGGCAGATTCACTATTTAATTTGTTTTTCCAAAGAGTTCCTGACTGCAGTGTGTCACCAGCGCCTTCCTGTTGGATCAGGGGATGAGATGAAATGAGTCTTTTTCAGTATGAATCCTAAGAACAAAGGCTTAACCTGAACTATAAACCAGCTTCGGGTCCTGCCAAACCCAGGCTGTGTCCACGCTGGACCTCCGACTTGCCTTATTCTTGTTCTCTCACAGAGGCTTGTCCCTCATCGGTGTCTCTCAAAGTATGGCACCTGGCAAGTTGGGGTAGAATCACTGGGGATGATGTTCCAAATGCCATGGCATCAAAAATTTAAACCTCAGGGTTGAGAATGACTGCTCTAACCAAGGTAGTGCCTAATAAGAAAGCTGTCGTAAGCTTCATCCTAGACTCAATTAAGAGTTCAGACTTTGTCTTGTAAGCTCTGGGGAGACACCAAAGGGGTTAAAGGAGAGAAAGGACATGATCACATTTTGCATTTTGAAACAGTAGTCTAACTGCGATGGGAATAGACTGCTAGACGAAGGAGACCAGCTGTGGCAGTGGTCCAGGTGAGAGAGGACGCTGACCCAAGGTGGAGCAGTGGCCACGATGCATTGGAGGGGCACTTAGGAAAAAGAATCAGCAGGGCCTGGAGACTCACTGGATGCAGGTTGCAGAGGTCAGCAGGTGACAGAGAGGAAGAAATTAAAGATGAGCTTCCAGTGTGGGGTGAGATGCGCTAACATGAACACTACATGTTACTGCAGAATTCAGAGTATGATCCCCTGTTCTGAAACCCAAGGTTTTATCAAATATACTCCATTTCCTTAATTTGTATAAAATCAATTAAGTGATGTTTTGTTTGTTTTATTCTACAATTAACAAAAGGACTTTCTTTGAATTTTTTTTTCTTTGCTGGGGGGCTCGATAATCTAAATTAAATTGAAACAATGTGTCCAGGTGCCTGGTGAAGTTATTTCTCTTTACCTTCTCTGAAAAGTGGGGCAGTGAGCCAAAGCCTCAGCTTTCATTCCATAGGACTGAAAATACTTGTCTTCTAACCTCAAATTTGGAAGTAAGCACTGTCTTTTTTAATCATCGGCAAATCATCTCCTCCTTTTCCTCTCTGTCTCACTCCCTCTTCCCTAGATTTCTCTGAGCTGCTTTGTTTGGAGACTGTTAGTCCACAGATGGAGGAGATTTAGCTGGAACTGGAGGAATTTCCAGGGGACAGAATGTAGCAATAGTTACAGGACAAGAGGTAAAAATCTGATCTCTTTATTTTTCAGTTTTATTTTTTATTGTTATAGTGTTCTTTTCCTAATTATAAAATAATTAAAATTTATTATCATTATTAGAAATTCAAACAATCCAGGAAACTAAGATACACAAAGGGAAAATATTCTTGTTATCGCAGCTTCAAAAATACCCATGTTAACAGTTTGGTGTATACTAGTCCAGAGTCCTATACTAACGGAGGATTGAGGCCAGGAATTAGGCAGGCACCAAGCAGGGGGTCAGGGTTCCAGACAGAGAGCGAGCCTGTGTTCCTATGGGAATGCAAGACACATGGGAGAAGCCAGAGGTTCCCTATGGTGCTAGGACCTGGAGTGCGAGGTGGGTGTAGCAAGATGTGAGCAGTGGAGGCTGGCAGGGATCTTTTCGCGTGAGTGCGTGCGCGTTTGTACACCTTTTAAAGAAATTGGGTCATACTGTGCATTTTCTTCTAAGTCTTGTCTTTCCACATGGAAATCTTCCCACGTCAGTGCATTTAGATATAATTCATCCCTTTAAAATTAGCTATATGGTACTCTCTTATTTGAATGGACAAAGTGTGTTTTACCAATCCACTACTAATGTGAGTAGTTTCCAATTTTTGCTTTTAAGTGCTGGAGAAGCATTCGTCCTTGTGAGGATCATAGTTCTTCAAGGTGATCCTCAGCTCCACTGAAAAATCCCCAGTGCTCGTGCCAGCTCCCGTGCAGGACGCCTTATCCAAGGTGAGTCAAGAGACTTTGCTGATCTTGGTGCCTCGTGCTGTTGTAATCAGGAAAGAGTGTTACTGGAGAGTTTTGTGCCTTCATTTAAAGTGTTTGCTGTGTTGGTAAACAATGAAACTGAGAGGCCTTCAGTATCTTGGAGTCATTTGTGCCTTTCAGTTTTTACTGCAATTGCAGGACACTAATCTTCTTTAATAACCAACCATGACCTTTTTCTGTTGGCTTCGATCACCTTGATCTACGGACCCCAAAACTCCTAATTTCCACCAATCGATTTAATCTTTTTAAGAAGGACATTTAAAATGCTTCTCGGAATTGCTTTGGGCTTTATGCCTTCATTTTCTATTTATGGATTTATGGTTTTCTGGGAAGGAGACACATCTTTTCCTTCGAATATGGCCTGTCTTCCTATTTAGACTTCACAGTTCTCCATCAGCAACCAACCCTGATCTTGTGCCATTAGGAATCCAAATTTGTCCACATGTCTGCTCCAACTACTGTTGGAGTGAAACTCACACCATATTTCCCGCTAGCATTCTTTATTCTTCATCTGTAGCTGGACAAGCTGACAGAAATAAGTTCTCCTGAGAATTGTGGCACAGACTCCTTTCTGGACAGTCGGGATGGGAAAGAAAAATAAGGTAACGAATTTTAAATACAGATATGTCATAGATTGAGGAAGATTTAGAGGTCTTAAAACAAAGAATTTTTCATAGAAAGTAGCATTTTCACTCCCTTGTTTTGTGGGTGAGACCAAGGTAGGTCAGCGAGCTGATATGCTTGTCCAGCCAGTGAGAGGCAGAGCTGAAATGCAAGTTTCCTGACTCCTGGGCCACAGTCTCTTCTTCTAGGCTGCCTCCTTTTCTAACTGAAAGAAGAAATTCACTTAGAAGATACATATATTATTAAGTCCAGAAGTCATTTTGGTGATCATCTATCACAAAGGAGGAACCGCAGTCTCAAGGAGATGAAGTAACTTGCGTAGGGTCACAGGGCCAGTAGGCATATACCCACCCCAGGGCACAGGTGGCACGTCTTCTCATGGCCAAAGAGGGCTCTCTCTAACAAGCCACTCTAACATCCTCCAGAGTCCTCAGAGCAAGTGAAAACATTTCTGAAATCTCAGATTGTGGTGGCTGCTCTCAGGAGTAAGAAGAGGCCCTTCCCTCCCAGTGCTCTAAGAAAACACTCTGTCCTTTAGGGTAGCCTAAGCTGCCCCTTGTGTCATACTGAAAAGAAATAATCCTCGTGGTTCTACTGGGTTTGTGACTTGTGTAATAATGTGTGTGTTCAGAGTAGTCATATTTTATTTTTCTAGTAGTAAAATATGTCATTGCTTTCCTACTGTTTCATTTAGGTTCTTTTGTTTTTAAGGAGAACTGATGTCAGTTAGCTTGAGACAAGGGGGTTTTGTTGCAGGAACTGAGACAGCTCCAGGGACCCCCTCGCTCTCCATCGCTTTCTCACGGCTTCTTGTTTCTCCTTGTGCTTCTACTCAGTTCTTCTCTCTTGGCCACCTGGCGTACTCTGCTTATTCGAGGTTTCTGAACTTTCTTACCTGTGACTTATTCCTGGATTTTGCTTGCCATGTATGTCCCTGACTCTCCATTGGGGCATCTCTAAGGATATAGGAAAATCCAAACCTCATTTCTCCCACCATACTCTCGCAACACAGAACACTTCTGTGACTGAACATATGGGTGTATTTCCTCACACACCAACCAAGCAATTCTGCCGCCCACACCACTGGGGGGCCTCTAATTCAGTTCAATTCTGACACTATCCACCTGGAGATGGAGTCGGATCCTGCAGGTTGAGGGCTCAGTCCCACAAGACTGCCCCCTCTTCTGATGACAGTCGCAAGGCCAGGATTGTTTTACCTGTGCCTCTGCCCCACCAGCTATAAATCCGGGTTTCCACAGCCCCCTCCGCAGGTGGGTTACTTTGTCAGAGAGTCTTACAGAACTCTGGAAAACACTTAATATGGTTAATTATGAAGGATATCCAAGGATACAAATAAATCACCAGATGGAAGAGATACATGGGGTGATGTGGGAAGAGGCAAGAAGCTTTCATACCTCCCCATCCCGGGTGAGCCACATTCCGGGAACCTCCACCTGTTCAGCTATCCAGAAGCTCTCAAACCCAGCCCTTTTGGGTTTTATAGAAGCTTCATTATGTAGGCATGGTTGATTAAATCATTGGCCATTGGTGATCAACTTAATCTTCAGCCTCTCTTCTCCCCGACCCTCGAGGTTGGGGTGTGGCTTAAAGTCCCAATGCTCTAATCATGCCCTTGGCTTTCCTGAGAGCAGCCCCTATCTAGGGCTGCCAGCTACCAGCCATTTTATTAGCATTCAAAAGACACTCTTATCACTTTGGAAATTTCAAGGATTTTAGGAGTTGTAAGTCAGAAAATGAGCCGAAGAGCAATAAATACATTTCACAATATCACTGCATCCTTACAGTTCTATTCTTGTAAGCTGTGGGCTCATTTCTTCTGTGTTTCCTAGTTCTAGATCTTAAAAGACAGAGAATCTGATTGGCTCAGCTTATCTTTTTGCACCTAGGACATAGGTCATAGTTACTCTCCAGCCTATGGGATTAGCTGTCCTTTGGTCAGGTGCCCACTCCTGCACCAATCAGATATGGCCAAAGAAGGGTTTCATCACATGGCAAATTATCTGGTAAATTAAGCATCTGTTGGTGGGGCAATTTCTTTAAAAGGGGCAGAGGCATCATAAACATGTCTAATACATGTGCTTTTTTAAAAAAATTAAGTTTCAAATGTCATGGAACTGAATCTGTTAATTGACATCTTTTGTAAATTTCTTGGGAATTATAAAAATATGTTATTAAGGAACTCTTTCAGTTATCTAACAGTGAGTCATGGCAATGCCATAATTTCCCATCTGTGAACTGGTTGGCTGCTTTCCAAGTCCTTATCCTGGGCTCCATTCCCTTGAGGCTGAAATTTCAGTTACCACTTCAGAGAGTGAACCATGCGCCTTGGCCTCTGAGCTTTGTCCTGAGAAGGTCTTGTGATATCTACATTCCTGGCCTGGCCCATTCCTTCACGACAGCTTTAAAGAACAGAGGTCCTGCAATACTGAAGCTAAACATTATGCTCACCTGCAAACCCTCTTCTGTCCCATTTGATAAAAATTAGTTGATTTAGGAGCTTGGGAGGATACATGGGAGTTGGGTAGACATGCAGAAAAAAGGAGTTAACCTTTACTAAGCATCTTCCATAAGCCTGGTGTGAGCATGCTCATTTTATAGATGAGGAAGCTGAGGTTGAGAAAAGATAAGACACCTCCACAGCAACAAGCAGTGAGCGTGTGGTAGAGCTAGAATTTAACCCAGATCTGCCTTACTCCAAATTCCACTCTTGGAGTTGGTGGTGTGAGAAGCGGGTGGGGAAGACATTCCTGGTGAAGAAAATGGAGGCCATCACAGGTAAAGGTGTGGAGGGGGGCAAAAAGAAAGTGATGCAAGGACTATTGACTGGAGTGGCAGATTTCTTTTGGGACAGAGAGAGATTAAATGTCAGAGGCAGCCAGATTCTTGCACAATATAAAGGCCAGGCTAGGGTGTGACTGACATTTTTGGAGTCCTCAAGGAGTCACTAATGGCAAGGCAAGGCATGACGTCTCCAAGGCAGCTGTTTAGATTAGAAGGATTAGCCTGGAGACAGGTGTCAGAGGGATTGGAATAGGAAAAGACTAGAGGTGATTAAGGCACGCATAGCTGTGGAGGGCCCCTGTAATCAGGGAATGTTTTACAGCTGTCTTCATCTTCTCAAGCAAGGACCCCTTTTCAAGTCCTCTCCCTCATCTCTGTGACAGTTACAAACGGAATCGCCAGTCCTCTCTGCGGAAACTGAGCTTTGCTATCTAGTGTCACCTTCAATGGAGAGAAATGCTGTTTATTTCTTATAACAACTCCTATTCAAAGCTTCCAAATGTTGCATTTTTGGTTTTTAAAAACAGAACTACTCCAAAGGGTAGCGAGTACTGGGAAGCCAAGGCTGTGGTCTAAATTTCCCCTGAAAGTCTTAACCACTGGTGAGATTTTGTGTGTGCATCAATCATACCGTTTCCATCCTCATTCTCTGTTCCTGTCACTCCAAGAGTGAGAAGAGATAGATGATTAAGATAAAGGAGAAGTTCCCAGGACTCTACCTTCTATTTCTCCTTTTTCTTTTCCATAGTAAAATTACCATGAAATTGTTAGTAGTTGCAGGCTATTTGGCTAAGGTACTTGTGGATTTGTCTTGGGAAGAGTAAAAATCAACAAATGTTATTTTCTTCCCTGCATTTTACAGCTATTAAGGATATTTGTATAATCTGGACACGCTAATAACATAAAAGGTATTGATACCGAAACATGTCTTTCTGTTACCAGGATTAAGTATCAAATTTGGAGGTGAGTTAGTTTTCTCAGTTTTATCAGTGAGAAAACTGAAAGGGAGAGAATTTAACCCCTAGACCCTGACGGGATCAGTACTCATCCAGCCAGAAACCCAGTAGATAAAAATGGCAACAGGTTCATCTGCCTTTTCCTTTTGCCCCAGGCTAAATTTGAAGCCTCTCTTCTCTGACATTCTTGAAGTAATAAAACAAACTTACAACTTTGACAAAACCAGAGGAAGAAGTCCTTGGTGCAAAAGTTAAACTGGTGATTCCCTCCACACAATGAAATGTTAATGCAACCAAATCAAAACCTTAATTGGCTGCCCTCCATGTGGAAGGTGTGGCGCTAGGAGAGAACTTGAATAATTTTTCTTTAAGAGTTTAGTGTCAGAGAAATATTGTGTTCTAACAGTAATCATCTGCACTGAAGCAGAGGTGAGTTGCTAAAATTTCAAATTCCATTTAATGACCCCAAGAGCACACTCTACCCAGTGCTTTCTCTGCTGAGTGCTGCAATCAACTCCCTGCATTCTTTTGTGCTTAAAGCACAGGCCACTACACCCATAGACTCAATAAAACAGCCACATTTTCAGGGGACTGTGTGGATATTAAGATGTAAAAGCAAGCTCTGGCCATCACGTCATGGGGCTTTGCTGTCAGGCATGAATAAAGGTCAGATGCTAAGTTATTTTCAGACCAATGCCCTAGAATGGTCTGAGGATTAGGATCACCGTATCCTCCTCTTGGTCCCATCACAGCTGGATTGGGTAGCCATAACAGTTGTTAGAGTTTTAGGTAGAAATTGTGAGAAATAGTATACATCCAACAGAATTGAGTTGGTCAAGGCCAGCTTTGTACACAGTCTGGTTTGGTGTCTAGTTCAAATCCAGGAAGGTCATAGTTGGGTCTTATCTATATATTTGCACCTCTGGGAATTTGGGGAGCCAGAGCAGACTGGCCACAATAGTCTGACTATTGGTGTTTAAGGTCCCTGGAAGAAACAGTGGGAACTTTGGGATTCTTGAACAAAGAGAAGAGACTAGGCCTGTGTCTATCTCTTGGAGGGAGGAAGTGCTCCAAGTAGGCAGCGAATTCACTCACTGAAGTGAAGGAAGGACGTGGTTCATATTCCCCATATTGAGACACTCATTTTTTTATAGTCAAGGGATGCTTTTGAATACAACAAGGGCTGTGTCTTCCTGCCCAGAGAACCTGGAAATTCCTACATAGAAGTTATCTCTGAGGGCCTTAAAAGTCTGTGGTCACTTAAGGGTCAGACAATTTGAGGTTATCTGAAAGAATTATATTTGCTTGGGGTAGAGGCTGGGGTCCAAACTCTAGAGTTTTGATAGGGACACAGCAGGTCGGAACTGCAGGAGAACTGGGGACGGTGGGAAAGAATGAAAGCCATTGTTGAGAAATGGAACACCCCAGAAGCAGTGACCAAGACTCTAGGGAGATAGCAGGGATCTCTGGGGATCACAGGGGACTGAGGGTTTGGAGTCACAGTAATACAACCATGTGGGAACTGGGGGCCAAATACCTCTGTGCCCATCATCCAAGCTGTGAATATCACCGAGGCCTGTGTAGCCTGAAAAAAACAAGGCTTTCTCTCAATACTTGGTCAAATACTGGCTACTTTTGAAATGTCACCATCTTCATCCAAGTGTTGTGATGTGAAAAACTTAGGAAGGTGAACACAAACAAGGGGTTGGTCTGGCCAGTTTGCCAGCTGCTGGGGGTGGGAGGCAGAAAAGGGACTCCGTGATTAGCTCTTGGGGTCAGAATTGTCCCACTATGTGGAGAGATGACTTACATGCCTGACACAGTTAAATAAGAGTAGAATATCTGACTCTGTGTCCTGTGATATTCTCTGAAAGTTTGTCTGATGTGGCAAATAGCACCAAAAGTACATTGGTGAGGTCAGTGAGTCAAGAGAGGGTCTGAAGATCCTAAGTTACCGGGAATGTCTACCTTAGTTACCTCTTCAGATTTGGGGAGGAGAAATCCTAATTTGGTCAAACCAGCCTTCTCACCTTACAGGGCAGACCCCTGTGAACTGAGAGATCAGTCAAGAGCCAGAATTGGCCAGGTCAGACATATCTCTTTATTGATATTCATACAGCCATTTACAATAATAGTGCATTAGTTATTGATTGCTCTGTAAAAAGTTATCCCAACCTTAACTAGCAATAAACATTTATCTCATACAATTTTTTAAGTCAGAGCCTTAGGAGTGGCCTAGCAGGTTCAGGATCTCTCATGAGTCAAGAAGAGATTGGCCAGGCTGCAGTCATCTGAGAGCTCGACTGGGGCTGGAGGGTGGCTCCAGGATGCCCCAAGAGCGAACAGGATGGCTCGCTCATGTGGATGGTGACGTCATGCTGTTGTCAAGAAGCCTAGTTCCTCAGCATATGAACTTCTTCAGAGGGCTGCTTACACACCCTCATAACATGATATCTAGCCCTAGCCCTGACCTAGATGAAAAGTGACCCAAGAGAAAGCAAAAGAGAAGCCTCAAGTATTTTTATAACCTAGTCTCAGAAGTCATACTCCAGCATTTCTCTGATACATTCTATTGGTCACATAGATCAGCCTCTTCAGTGTAGGGGTGACAATGCAGGGCGTGAATACCAGGAGATAAGAGCCACGGGACCCATCTTGGCCACTGGCCACCACAGATAGCCACTATCTATCAAGAGCTCGCTGTGAGACAGGCACCTTGCCCACCACTTTACAGACAGTAACCTTCAGGGTTATTGTTTTTTTTATCATCCCCATGTTTACAGATGAGAAATCAGGCACATTCTCAGGTGGGATGCACCCTAACTTCAGGTCTGGGGCAGGGGTGGGGAATTCTGATGGATTCCTGCAGAGCACATAGAAATCTTCCATCTTCACCTCCTAGCTTTTGTCCATGTTTGATGCAGCCACATGGCCAGCTGGGTGAAGCCATGGGGGCTAGAATCAAGAGACTCAGGTTTTACGCCCTGTTTTCCCACCAACCTTCATGTGACCTTTGGCAAATTCTTAACTTGCATTTGCTTTGGTCCTAGCTTCTGTTAAATGGGGGTAAAACCATCTTTCTTCACATCATGTTGGAGAAGGGGCAGGGAGCGTGGTTGTGAAGGTCAAATGAGATAAAAGATGTGAAATGCTACTGAAAAGTCTGAAGCGCTCCTTCCTAAATGACCTAAAGTCCTGCACACACAATTCCCACCTCTGCCACCCCACCCTACCCGCACTGCGTGGACAGCGAGGGGCTATGCTTTTTATCTCCTTTTCACAGGATGATTGGTGAACTAGGCTACCTCTGAAAAAATTGAGAGGCACTTCAGTTGTCCATCTAAAATTATGTTGCTGAAAACATTGGAGGATGGGAGAAAAGAAAATAGTATACTATTTGCAATTGTGACATCATCTGAGCTTTGTGCAGCTCTTTCAGGACAACTATCAGGGGGATGACCCTCTATGATTCTTACGGTTGCCATGCATTTCACTCTCTGAGAAGTTAAGCCCATTTTTTTTTGTTGCAATGCTGAGATGCATTATTATTATTATTGCATAAGCAAATGAGCAATATTTTCCTGTGAACAGCACTGTCATGTATATGTAAACCACAGCTTGCAGTTCCTCAAAAGAAAAGAAAGGAATGCTGAATATTCTTACCCACGATGGGATGCAAATGGGGTATAATTCCAGGTAGAGGCCACCACCACCTTCCCTGACGTAGCCCGCACCCCCTCCTCACTGTCATCAGCACAGGTGAACAACTAGATATTTGGGGTGAGTAAAAAAATTTCCCAGAAATACTATCATTTCATATACACATGAATCTGGTGATATTATTCATATGGATAATATACACAGGATATTGATCTCCTTCAGAATAAAGCCACTTTCATTTCATTGCGTTCTTTTCCTTCTCTTGCCTGGAGTCTTGGACAGCCAACCCCACATACCTCTTTAGGCCTTCCCTGATCACTTCCATGAGCCCTTTTACCCACAGGAGAGCGTCAGATTCAATGTTGTGAGCTGGGTACAACACTGTACGCTGGCAAATCTGTTCCAATATTCCATCGAGTTCTAAAAACATTTTCTCTCTTCGGGACAAGTAGGCTCAGACAATTCTGGCGTGAAATTTGGTAACCCTGGATTGAGAAGTGAAGATCACCTTGTTCTCTGGAAAGTGAAAGAGGAATTGAAGCAAGGAAGCTAATGCTCTTCGGGCAGTTCCAGAACATCGACTTTCTCCTCTCCGCTGAGCGTTCAATGACCACGAATGCGCAAGGCCTTGTTGCCTGGTACGTTTTTAAAAATATGAATTTAAGTACTTTATTGTGGCTAGAAGAAGACATGCAGCTATTAAAAGCCCATCATGTTCTTCAGGGACTACTGGTCTTGCTCTTTAATTAACACATAGTAAAAACAATTTTTTTAGTGTGCAGTTTTCTGAGTTTTAACACATGTATGGATTCACACAACCACCACCGCAATCAGGATACACAGCAATTCCATCACCCCAACACAACACTCATGCTGCCCCCTCATAACCACACTCTCCCCCACCCAAACCCATGTAACCACCATTCTGTTCTCTCTACAGTTTGCCTGTTCCAGGAAGTCATAGGTATGGCATCAGACAGGAGGTAACTTTCACACTGCCTTCTTGTTTTCCTCAGCATCGTGCCCTTGAAATTCATCATGTTGTTGCATCTATCAATAACTTGTTCTTTTTTATTGATTAGTAGGATTCTATTGTCCTAGTGCATATTTATCTTAGCATGTATTAGTATAGTTTAGAGCTCAGGAGTCCCAGGAAGGAATGGCACTTGGGTAACCAAGTGAGGAGGTAGCTAAGGTTTATTCTCCAGATTCCATGGTTACTTGTCGTGATCATGTTGGGTGATCATCTAGAGATGAAGAGGAACAGGTGGTTTTTATTCAAGAGCAAAGGAAGCCCAGAAACAGCAGAGGCCCAAGCACCTCAGGCTTCCAATAGCCCCCGCACCCATACCCCCAGCCGCGCCACATCAGCAAGTTATTTACATACTTCACCCTCAAGCTGCGCAGTGTGTTTCACTGACTATCTAATGTAGTGGTTCTCAACGGGGGGTGATTTGCCACCCAGGGGGCATTTGACGAACGCTGGAGACACTTTTGATGGTTAGCACTGGGTAAATGCTGCTGGCATCCGGTGGGTATTGGGGACCTACTGAGTGCGAGGCAATATTCCGTACTGGAGATACAGGAATGGACCAAAGCAATGAAGTGCCTGCCTTCATAGCGCTTACATTCTAGAGCAGGGGTTGGCAAACCTTTTCTGTAAAGGGCCAGAAAATAAATACCTTCAGCTTTGCAGACCATGGTGTCTTTATTACAACTCTGGGGTTGAAGCGTAAAAGCAGCCAAAGACAACACATCAACGAATGAGCTATACCTTGATGAAACTTTACTTGCAAAACAGGCAACACATGTGATTTGGCCCTCAGGTGTAGTTTGCCAGCCTCTCTAGACACGAGACAATTAATTGACAAATAAATATAAAATTCGAGTAGTAAGTGCTATATTTACAAAAAAAAAAAAAGAGACAGGATAAGGAATAGAGAGGAGGAGACACACAATCTACACTAGGAGGTCAGGGAGGGCCTTTCCAAGGAGATGACATTTGATCAGACACCTAATGAAGTGGGGGATGGAGCCAGAGGGTGCAGCAAGTGCAAAGGCCCTGGAACAGGAACGTGCTGAGGATCTCCAAGGAACAGTGAGAAGGTTCGTGTGGCAGGATGATGTGAGTGAGGGGGACGCGGGGAGAGTAGAAGTTGGAGAGGTCAGTGGGGCCAGATCGTGTTAGCACCTGGACTTCAGAGTGGATTCTCAGTGTGGGAGGAAGCCCAGGGAGGTTTTGAGAGAGGGAATACCATGTGCCAAGTTTTCACCAGCGAGCAAAAGGGGTCAGGATGACTGCACAGCCTCCACTTAGTGGGTTTGGGTGGGTTAGTAAAAGCTGCCTCTTCCTACAGAAAGCAGCAGCCTTGGATGTAGCCCCCACTCTGCCAATTGTCCTTGGTTGGGGTACAGTGTGCACAGCTATACATCATGGTCTTTGGTCTTAAGTGCTGCTGAGTTTACATAAACTCCAGTTAAATGGTACTCTTGAGACACTCGAGGACTTTGATACACTTGGTATGGAAGTAACTACCATGAAAGCTGTTGTTTCTGGGGCTCCAGCTCAGAGCTCCAGGGCAGATGCGAGGGCGTCTAATATTAGGGGTGCCCCTTTCTTTTCCCTTGACAGAAGTCTCAGCCAATTCCTGAGACCTCTTGCCACTGGGACAGGCGCTCCCCTTTCTTCGCTTTGCAGTAACGCAAAGCAGTGTGGATGAGGGAAACAGGGCTCAGAGAAGCAAAGGTATCTATACCTTAAGTTACGGAAACTTGCATAAAAGGAACCTTGTGGCAACAATGAGGGTTTTCGTTTCCTATTCTTTGTTAAACGACAGGTTGCCAGGAAAGCACTGTCACACATTTGCATGCAGGTTAAATGTCTCAAAATCTGAGCCACTACAGCCGATGTTAACAGCGGGACATGTGAAACAAAGGCCTAAAATTTGCTGCTGTGCTGTTGTTATTGTCAGTGGGTAAATGTCTATAGCTGTTCGATGTGGTTCTGTTGGAACTGGCTGGAACAAATCTAGTCATTCTTTCTACTTACTATTTTGGGTGGAGAATATGATAGCCAAGGGAAGAGAATGAAAGACATTTTCATTATCACTATTAAATACCAATGATAGGTGACTCCAGGGTTTCCAGAAGAACTGCAGACAAGCTCATCATGGACCAGTATCTTTCACTTTTCTCATGTGCTTGTGGAGGTTTTGACACCGGGGATGAAGCCATGCTTCTCAAACAGTGTGTACTTTACCTGGAAGTGTGATCAACTGAGTCTTAGTGAGCACCATGGGTCATTCCTTTCCCATTGTTGTCTTAATTAGCTGTACAATTGTCCCTGATCTCACTTGCACACAATCTTTAACTCCTTCCCCAGAGGTTTGATTGCACATTTTCTATTCATTTGTCAATGCTAAGAATGAGTGAATGGGATCAACTTAAAAATGAATATTTCTCTCCTAATTCCTACAGACAAATGCAGTTTGACTGCTTCAACTTAAAACAATAAAGATGGAAGCGATGGTATAATATTATTAATTTTGTAGTAATAAGCATCTTCCAAACTGTAAGTAGAGGATGAGAGATGTAGTCCCAGAGTTGGGCTTTAAGCTTACATCTGAAGTTCATTGTTGGTAGGAGGTATCTGAATATCAGGCCTGGAAAAGTTAAATTGGCAAACACATTTTTCTGTTTTAAATCTGTCCTCTTTGCTCTCTGGGAAAAAAATGCATACTTACTGATATTCTCTGTGGAACAAACTGGGAAAGTTGAAATGTACTTCGGGGTGCAGTCAAAGACAGTGTTAGCAGGTTAATCTTGCCCTTGCCTTCCTTGGAGGGACCTAACTCGTATCGAAGGCTGCACAAGATGCTGGGCACGGGGAATATTTGGGGAGCAAATGGGCAGCTCTAAGTGCCTAGTTATCTTTCTACGGGATATAGCCCAAGGGCAGCTGGTGAGAAAAATGGTTTTTAGGCTTGTTGCTTGCTTTTCTCAACTGGGCCTATCCGGATCTTCTGTGTTGAAATAAGAGCTTTATGTTGGGGAGAAACAGGACCGAAAGCAAACCTCTGGCTTCTCCCAAGTTCCAGTAAAGCAGCCTCTACTCTGAGTCAGTGAGTGAAAGAGTGAGAACACAGGAAACCAAATTCTGTCAA
>CAUYSK010089638.1:70000-75785 GCA_963575035.1 Avahi laniger
CTAGTTTGCAGTCCCACCAACAGTGTGTAAGTGTACCTTTTTCACCACGTCCACACCAACATCTGTTGTTTTTTGACTTTTTAATAATAGCCATTCTGACAGGGGTAAGGTGGGTATCTCACAGTGGTTTTAATTTGCATTTCCGTAATGATTAGTGATGTTGAACATTTTTCCATGTTTGTTGGTCATTATCTGTCTTCTTTTGAAAAAGTTCTGTTCATGTCTTTTGCCCACTTTTTGATGGGGTTATTAGTTTTTTTCTTGCTATTTTGTTTGAGTTCTTTGTAGATTCTGGCAATTAATCCTTTGTCAGATGTATAGTTTGTGAATATTTTCTCTCATTCTGTAGGTTGCCCATTTAATCTGTTGATTATTTCCTTTGCTATGTGAAAGCTTTTTAATTTAATTAAATCTCATGTATTTATTTTTGTTGCTACTATATTTGTGTTTGGGGTCTCAGTCATAATTTTTTTGCCTAGGCCTATGTCTAGAAGACTTTTTTCTACATTTTCTTCTAGAATTTTTATAATTTCATGCCTTACATTTAAGTCTTTAATCCATCTTGAATTCATTTTTGTATACGGCAAGAGATATGGGTCCTGCTTCATTCTTCTGCACGTGGCATCCAATTTTCCCAGGACTATTTAGTCCTTGATTCATTTTCTGTACAATACAGTTAAACCACTTCCTTTTTAAAAATATCATTACGATTTTTGCTTTTCTGCAATCATTTCCTTGGGATCAATTTTACAATGATTTGGTTCACCACAGTTCCTTATGCGTATCAAATGTTACTGATCATAGCTCTTGCCATTGTTCACAGTGCCTTGCCCTTTTTAGATGCTCAATGTAAGTTTGGTAAATGTACGGAGAATCCACATGGGTTTAAACAGCTTGAGAATACCTCGTGGAAAAGGTGACACATGACTTGGACCTTGAGAAGTGGGCAGAACAGAATGCATGAAGAGTGAGGGCATTTTAAGTGGGAGGAGAAAAGGATACATAATGGGCCGAAAAAAACTTGGAGTCACGTCCCAATGTGGAGGATTTGGGACTGTCTTAGTCCCTTTAGGCTGCTATAACAAAATCCCAAGAATTGGGTTGCTTATAAATAATAGAAATTTATTTATTATTCCTGATTTGGGAGCAATAGACATCTACAATAAGTAAAAATAATCTACAAAAGCACATAACAGAGTTGAGGAATAAGATGCTCTGTCCAATCAAATACTCTTTTTAACAGAATAAGTAGATGCTTCAGGCAAATTACCAATTACAAAGAAACATTTTCTCAAAGGAATTACCAAATTTTAAAGAATGAAATGCCCACCACAACTTATATTGAACACTTTTTGATTTTTAAAAAAGATTTTAGAATCATCTATCATTTTGTGGTGATCATTATATATTTACCTCTGTTACTAAGGCTTCTGGAAACAGGTAGCACGCACGGTCCTTTTTGCCACCTGATGCTCAGCAGGGATTGGGAAGGTTGTTGCTATTTATTGCTCACAAAATTTGTTTTCTTAAATTTTGCTAATGAATGGTTGTTGGCTAACAACCAAGGCCACATTCACCCAGGGCATTATAGCCATTTCAATAAGTCAGTAAGTCTGGGGAAATGTGCCTTATTCCCTAAGACTAAAGGTAGAGAAATCCAAACACCTTTTTGGTGTGTGTGTTTCCAAAACACCAGACACAAAGAGAAGCAATTAAGATTCTATGAAAGCATAGAATTTGTTTCCTTAAATGGAGCTAATGTTTCGCAGAGCACAAGCAAAAGCAATTCTTTCCATATTCCTGAGCAGGAGGAAGAACTCCCTTTCTCATGTAATTTCGTTAACTAGATGCAAACATACAGCACTTACTACATGCCAGGCACTGCTTGCTTTGCATTCATCTCATTCTCACATCAAGCCTGTGGGGTGAGCACTGTAACCCCCATTTACCAAATGAGGACACAGAGGCGAGCCCCTGGCCACAGTAAGTGGTGGGAGCCTTTAGTTTTCTATCTTAAAGATTCTCCTTTTCCCCTCTGAAGAGGCATACTGTGGTATAGTGGGAAGGAGACTAGACTAGGAATCTGGATTTGAACCTCAGCTCCACCACAAATTAGTTATGCCAATTTGGACAAGTCATTTCCTCAACCTGACAGATGAAGGAGTTAACTAGGAGACTCAGAAGACTCCTCCTAGTCTAAAATTTCTGATTCTCTGAACAATCCCTGCCTCAGAATAACAATAAAGAGAACAGCCTTAGTTTTGGAAGCTAGAGTCTGAGGCAGTCTTGGCAGAGCGCTGCTGAGATTTGAACATCCCTCTGGGCCTCCAGAAACAAAAGGCACAACTGAGGTGCAGTAGCTGTGTATCTTCTGCACCTTGGTGACCAGATATGATAAAAGTCACCAGATGCTATATTTCAAACGGTAAGTGTGAAGAAGTTTTGACCTGCTCTCATGATACGTTTATTTTTACAACAAAATATAAGGCATCCAAGAGAAAAAAAAGATCATTAACAAGTTAAACTATAGAACCAAATATTTATGACCCATACAGAAAATTAATAGTATATAGCTTTTATTGGCACTCACTTTGAAAAGTACAGGGTTTACTCATGATCAAAGCAGTAATCATTTAAATTTGGCTTAGTTATCAGCTCTGAAAGCTAAATTCTGATTTTGTCTGGCTGCTGAGAAAAAACAAGCACAATCCTAAGAAGTTTGCTTAGGAACCTTTTTATTTCTCTTATTTTTCAGAAAATTTGACCCTACTGAACCTTGAATAAAAATTTCAAATCTATATGCAAATATACATAGGCATTATTATTTTGTAGATGGAAAAAATGAGGGCTCCAGTATCTTCTTTTGAGTCACTGAAATACTTGATGGTGGGCCGGGAATAGTGACTCACACCTATAATCTTAGCATTTTGGGAGGCCAAAGGTAGAGGCTCACTTAAAGCCAGGAGTTCGAGACTAGCGTGGGCAACATAGCGAGACCATGTCTCTACAAAAAATAAAGAAATTAACCAGGCATGGTGACATGCATCTATAGTCCCCTCTACTCAGGAGGCTGAGGTGGGAGGATTGCTTGAGCCTAGGAATTTGAGGTTGCAGGGAGCTATGATGATGCCATGGCACTCTAGCTTGGGTGACACAGTGAGATCCTGTCTTAAAAAAAAGAAAGAAAAGAAAAATCTGAAGGCAGGGCAGTGAGAAAATCCTGCGCTATTTTCTAACATTGTAGAATATGGTTTTGAACCTCCTGAATTTATTAAGGGTATAATTTGCGACTAACCACTCCCTTGAAAATCAGAGTTGACCACGTGTGTAGTGAAATTCATTCTTGATGGTGCTTATGGGTTCCACTCGGGTACCAGAAGCTGGACTAGAGACAGTGACCATGTTCTCTCAAGGGTCCTCAGCACTGTACACAGAAGATGCCTTCTTTCTAAAGGAGCTGAGATTTCTGTGCTTGCATCTAGACCTTCACAGTGGCACAACATAACTTCTCAGATCAGCATGCCACCACTCAGTGAACGTGGGAATTTAGGGAGGAGACCAAGGGTTAGCATTGTGTCCACTGAAGTATGATACCTGGTTTCCTAGGGAAGCCAGTAACTCACTAGAAGTGGGCCCCTCAGATACACAGGTGGATTACAACTAGGGTTACTCAGCCAACAGGGACTTGCTGAGTGGCTGCAAGGTCCGCTGGCTGATTGTCTTCCTGTTCAACGGCAACATGTGGAATTTCTTGTCCCTGGGGGTATAGCAGAGCAGGGCATCCAAAGAGTAAGTGGAGACCTGGCCACTGATGTGCAGTTTCCCATAGATCTCATCAAATTTGGTCACGAGGGCAGGCACATCCTTCACTTTTTCCCTCACTTTGGCCAGCTGCAAGGAAGTAAAAGCAGATCATTATGTCTCTGCAAGAGTTCTTCCTTGTTCTTTCCATACTCTAAGAAGAGACACATGAGTAAAAATGTATAGTATACACCTAGTACTCGGGCACATGGAGGATCACCGACTGTAGGAGACTCCACAAGCTACAGACGCAATTCAGAACTAGCACTTGAAAATCACACCTCGTATCTTATGAAAGGGGGCTCAAATGACACACACTATACAATGACACACAGCATGGAAAGGAGGTCAAATACCAATGGAATCGACTTTGTTCAATGTAAGGATTAGTGCCGAAGCAGGCAGGGCCAACTTACACAGGGCTTTCTATATAACCCCGTGGTAAGTTTTTTGAAATTTACTCTAAAAAAGCAATCCAAGGGTCAAGTGGAACACAATCTGATTTAGGTTTAAAACGTTGTCTAGACAATGAATTGGGGATACAGAAATGTGGAGACTACTGCAGAGGCTCCCATCGTAGCCCAGATGAGTGAGATCGGTGGTTTAGATAGGGGAATGTATAGAAAAGATGGAGAAGTAGATGTACGTGAGGTATATTCCGGAGGTTAAACTAACAGGATTTATTGTTGACAGGGTGAGGGAAAGGGAGGAGTCAAAGTTATCTTCTCCATTTGGGCCTTAGTAACTGGATGATGGGTGATGTCATTTATTGAGAAGGGGAAGGCAGGGAGGACCAGATTTAGAGGGGAAAATCAAGAGTTCTGCTTTGGACAGGACTGAGATAGCTGTGAAACATATAAGTGGTCGTGCTGAGAAGGCTGTCAGCTATACAAGTCTGGCTTGTAGAGAAGTCTACACCAGAGATACATAGTAGAGTCGCATGTATCTGAGTGGTATTTAATTCTACAAAAATGGGTAAGCTTGAAATTGGAATGTGAAGCTACTTTCTGAACAAAATCAATATTTTACTTAGTTCAATCCTTACTAAGGATACAACTTAACATTTCTTGATGAAACTTAATTGGGATCAAGCTTCCTAACAAATCCATTGGTCATCTTCTAAATATATAATACTATTAATATTTGATACCTGCACATCTTCCTTTCAAACAAGGGCTCCCAACCAAACCTTCAGACAAGCAGCTTAAGCATTTCTTAATGTTCTTAAAAAAGAAAAGCCTGTTAAGTCCTCATGTTCAAGGTGAAATGATTTAATGTGCAGCATATGGCTTCCAAAAGAAGCAAAGCAAGCATGGCAAGCTGGCAGTAACTCTGATCTAAAAACTGTATCGGTTCTGTTATATAACTACAGAAATATTAAATGGCATCATTAGAACCATTCTACAATTTAAGCGGAAAAGGATTGTACCATATTTGTTGTTAATTTAGTTGAAAAAAAGAAATCAACGAAGAAACAGCTAACATTTGAGCGGTTTCAGTAACATTATTGCAGAAAATTGACAATTCTTTTCAATAGTCTTCTGGTGGTATAATAGCACCTATGATAGTGTAGCAGAATTGCAGAAAATCAACAATGATTTTCAAATACTCCTCTGGTGGTATAATAGCACCTATGATAGTTTATAGTCTTATCTCCACACAACACATTTTTAATAACTGTTGGTATAAACACTCAACATAGCATTTGTAAAATGTAGACTCATACAACATAAAACACCACACACAATCTCACAGACACATATATAGAACTAGCTCAAAAGCTACTGGAGTTACGGCCGGGGGCGGTGGCTCACGCCTGTAATCCTAGCACTCTGGGAGGCCGAGGCGGGTGGATCGCTCAAGGTCAGGAGTTCAAGACCAGCCTGAGCAAGAGCGAGACCCCATCTCTACTAAAAATAGAAAGACATTAATTGAACAACTAAAAATATATATAGAAAAAAATTAGCCGGGCACGGTGGCGCAT